>LIHB01000061.1:4145-173479 GCA_001297265.1 Mycosphaerella arachidis
TATATTTCTAGAATAGCTCCTCGACCCTCTAGCGTAACTCGGCCTAACGAGTCTACTCGTACTCGCTCGAAGGCTCTCGCTACTCTACGAGTCGCTAACGGAGGGTTCGTTTACTAATTCAAATACCGTAGAGGTTAAAGATGTTATCTCGGATAGCTTTTTATATTACTTTAGCGGTAATCTATAGCTCGATATTAATACGGTAGGGCTCTAAGTTAATCGTCGGGCGAGGTATCGTATATCGTAACGGTAGCGATAGTAGCGAGGGTAGTAATAAGGCGTAGTTAGTAACTAAGAGTCTACGAGTCTTAAATGCGAGTCTCGAAGTTCACAGTGTTAACGTAATTGCCGGTTATGTAAGCTTAGGCCACCGCCTCCCGCGTCATGACGATGTTCCCGCGCAGGCATCACGCGCGTGTTGTGTGGCACCCAAGACCCCTTAGTGATAGACGAACATTGTTCAACAACCACGTCTCTCATATGACCAGGCTCTTACCTTCCGAGATCACAGTATCGTTCACCTGGTCCTTGGCTACCGAAGCTCGGTCCATATCACCGTTTTAGCGATGCGATAACAACTTGGATCTCGAGCCAAAACTTCACAAGACCAGCAGCGGCCATGGCTGCCTGGCGCGAGATGAGCACGGCCATGATGGCAGACGGCCAGCAGAATCAAAGCGGTGGAACGGGACAAGGCTTTGGTAGAGCTGTTCTGATCGTGACAGGAGTGTTTGCACTCAGCGCTATCCTACTCACGTTGGGGTAAAACACGCTGTTCAAAACACTGCAGCACATACTGACTCTTGTAGATCGATCTTCCTGCAAGCCAAGAACTACCGAAAACCGCTCCTACAGCGACATGTCATCCGCATCGTTATCCTCGTGCCCATCTTCTCTGCTGCATCCTGGGCATCTCTCACCTCCCTCCGAGTCGCCTTCTGGATCGATCCTCTTCGCGATGTCTACGAAGCCTTTACCATTTACACCTTCTTCCAGATCCTCGTCAACTTCCTTGGCGGCGAGCGGTCTCTCATCATCATGATGCACGGGCGACCTCCAGTCGACCACCTGTGGCCGATGAACCATGTGTTTGGGAAAGTGGACATTAGTGACCCGCACTCGTTCCTGAACATCAAGAGAGGAATATTGCAGTATGCATGGATCAAGCCTGTGCTGGCGATTGTGACGATAGCGTGCAAAGCAACGGGAACATTCAGAGAAGGAATCATTGCAGTCAACTCGGGATACTTCTGGACGGGTCTTATCTACAACGTGAGCATCTGTTGGTCTCTGTATGACCTGGCATTGTTCTGGGTCTGCATGAGCGACGATCTACAGCCCTTCAGACCAATGCCCAAATTCTTGTGTATCAAAGGCATCATCTTTGCCTCGTGGTGGCAAGGCTTCTTGCTTTCGATACTGGTCTGGATCGGCTTGATCCCAAGTCTACCGCAAGGTGGCTACACAGCGGACAACCTAGCGGCAGCCATTCAGGATGCACTCATCTGCTTCGAGATGCCATTCTTTGCAATCTGGCACTGGTATGCCTTCAGCTGGAAAGACTATGCGGACAGGACTATCAGCGACGCCAGGATGCCGATTAGGTTCGCACTGAGAGACGCGTTCGGTCCAAGAGATCTGATTGAGGATTGCAAAGAGACCTTCTCGGGGAAGAAGTATGAGTATAGGTATTTCGATGCGGATGATAATGTGATGGCGCACGAAGACTCGTCAAGCAGACAGGCACGAATGGCAGAAGGTATGCGCTACGAAAGGAACGGCAGAGGCAAGTATTGGGTCCCGTCGCCTGCAGATCACAGGCAACCACTCCTCGGACGATTCAGTAACGCGAGAACAATGAGCCCAGGGGGTGGCAAGGACAGGTCGACAAGTCGAGGCAAAGACTACGGCACAAATCACGAGCCTGAGGAGCCGGAACTTGACTCAGAAGAAGAGCGCCTCTACCAAAATGCGCGTGCCCTCGAGTTTGGCGACTGGAACTATCCTGTAATCAACACGCACTACGCCACCAGAGAAGACAGGCTTGCGGACCCGAATACCATCTCACAGACAACGAATAGACGCCTACTGCAGCCAACCTCAGACCAGAGGCAAAGACGGAAGAGTCGCATAGCAGACATCAAAAAGGATGTCCATCAACACGACAGGCCTGAGACGTCCTCAAGTGGTAGTGGTGAAGGCCGCTCTGAGGGTGGCATCGTCTCAAAAGGAAAGGAGAAACTGAAGAAAGTCCCCGTCTTTGGCGACCTCGTCCGCACTGGGTCCGATGACTCTCAAGCCTCCAAGAAGAGTCACAGTTCGCAGCTTGTAGACCTAGTAGTGGAAGATCACCAAGCAGAGGAGGTAGAACGCGTCCGAGCAAGAAAGGAGGGTGGGCCCGGCTGGAACAGCGTTGAGCAGAAGCACTTTGTCAAGACGTACCCTGACGAAGAAGAAGCCGAGGAAGTCCGTCAAGGCTTCAATCCGGACGAACCTGAAAGAAAGATCCAGGACCAGAACCATACACTTACAGACCCTTTCACGGATGGTGATGGCCAAGACGAGCCGCCAAAGGCAGTATCGGACTCCCCGGGACGCGATCAGACCGGTCATGAGCAACCGTGGGAGGAGAGGACGTACGATGGAAGTGATGACAGGCAGAACAAGGACATGCCTAGCCCTGATTTTGAAGATGAAAGAAATGCTTGGGGTGGCGGCAGGTAGTGAGACTCTCGTTCCATGGTTTGAGATGATCCCATCGTGCGGCATTAGCGAAGGCGTTTTGTGCGCAAGTGTTTTGTGAGCGGGGTGTGACGTATGCATGAAGATTGGGTCTGCCAGCACTTGGTATCCGGGGTGAACCACGACTTCCTCAAGAAGACTGTCTTGCAGTTCCACGACGAGCGGAATGGCTATTCTTACGTGGCATGACACATCGCAAGGGTGCTGCAGTCCACGAAGGCCACTCTCATACAGACCAATGTCATTACGCAATAAGATGCATACTCCACTAAAGGATACTGCTACTAAGTGATCAACGACGCCTCCAAGTATCAACAAACGCCAAAATCCAGGACCTTGGGGTATCATTCCAGACGTAAACCTCGTCATCCAAATGTTCCTCCAACATAGGGAATATATTTCTCAGTTACACATAACACATTACCGGATAGGTAGTCCAGACAGGTAGCCAGGCAGATAGACAAGGAAAACGTGGTGTAGGGAGTGATCAGTTGGCGCCGCCAACCTGAATACCAAGACCCATGACTGCGGGACTTGGGGAGCGGACCATTCTTACGTCGTGAGAATCACCTATCGCTACGCCAATGGGGGTGCCAGACCTGACCATTGACGCGCGGGAGCTGGTTTGGCGGCTTCCAGGACGACTACCGGAGGGGATTTCGGGTAGTGGTGCTTGAGGTGGCGGTGCTGGGGGTCCAAGACCAGCCAGAGGAATGCCAAAGTCCATCTCGGGCAACGAAGTGTGGCTACTTTTGCGTACGATCTTGCGCGTGCGAGACGGAGGCCGTGAGCCAGGGAACGGAGGAAGTGCTCCATCAGCTGGTGATATTGGGAGTGGCGTTGCCTTGTCCGCTGCCTCATCCTGGAGCTTGCCGGTGCCGAAGTTGAAGGCCTCTTCCGGTACTGTCGAATGACTTGTCTGCATGGTTGCCACGGAGCGGGAAAGCTTGAGGCTTCTGATGGATACTGTGGGAGAAGAGCCGGTAGGTTCAGGGACGCGGTCTGACGAGGGGAATGGAGCGTACATCGTGCGGACCTGGAGACTGTTCAGTCGAGGCAGTTTTGCGCTATTAGCCTGGGCCTGTGCATAGGCTGCGAGCGCCTGCGCGGAAGGTCTGCGTTGGATGGCCTCGACATGCGCACGCATGGCCGTCGGCGGCGTCACAAGTGTCGTTGGGAACAAAGATAGTCTGGCAGATGTCGTTGGGAAAGCTTTGCCAGAGGGCTCGACTGGTGAAGCGCCATCCTGGCACTGGAGCACAGGCTTGCGCCCGATCTTTGGCAACGCTGTGATTTCCACCTTAGCTGTCAAACAATGGACTGCAGGTATCGACGAAAGCAACTTATGTGCTGCTTGTTCTGCCAATCTTGGCGATTTGGGAGGACTCGTTGCGGTCGGATTCCCACGAAGGGGCAGGCTGAATGAATTGGAGCCACTTCGGAGCGGCCGCGACTGAGGCGAGTATGTTGGTGCAGATTCAGTAGCTGCCTTTGGCATTGCTCGAGTTGCAGGTGTGCCATTCATAGAAAGTGAGTGGTGTGTGCTGGCTTTTGTCGCCCACGTTGTAGAGGTGGGCAAATCTGCGAGGAAAGACTCGGGCCGTGGACTGATGATGGCAGAAGAGGGTGGTTGGACTTTCGAATCGCGCCTAGCGTCTTTTAGACTCCTGTCCTTCAGATTGGGCACGCTCTGAGTGACCGATAGTCGATCTTTCCTCGGTGACGATCTTGCAGGCTCTGCCAGAGGCGAACCGTGTCCAATCACGGGAGAGTCTAACGCGTGTTCAACATGGTCGGCCTGCTGCTGTGCGATTGTTGTTGCACCGGTTCTCGTGGCTGGCATGTTGGGCATATCTTGGAGGGACAGCGGTGCAGCTGATCGTCTATGTCCGAGTGAGTATGGAGAGAGACTCCGGAGAGGCGATTTGGCTGGAACATCCGAGATATCCTTAGCCTTCTCAGAAGGCGGTGTTGATGACATTGAGTTAGTCGGAGATGCGGGAGTGACGCTGGTCGCGACCGTCGAGGAATGCGACTGACGAGCACTGTTGCGGACTCTGTCGAAGTTCTGCTGATCCACAGAGAGCGCTGTAGAGGAGCTGTCAGATGCAGTATCCGATGCCGCTCTAGGTCGCGAGCGCGGAGACTCGGCTTTCGATGAATTTGATGTGACTTTCTCTTGGATCTCAGCCTGAGCTAACAACGGCGAGGGTAGGGGCTCTGAATGCTCCGAGATGGACGTAGTAATCGCTGATGGTCCATCAGGGCTGCGCTTGACTTGATAGCGATGACTTTGACTGGGTGTCTCCTTGAGGTCCACCTTGGTGGATTCGCTGATGACCTCTTTCGACGATTGTGAAGCGCCAGAGCCCGATCTCACTCTTTTGCCTCCTTGTACCTCGATCTCTTTCCTGATGACGGACATCCATTCACCCATCTCCTGTGCATCCGGCATCAGTAGTAGAAGATTGTTCGTGGTCCGTCTCGCCGAATGATTTCGCATCGTGAACCTCGAGAGCAAAGAATGATGGCTGGACGACATGCTGCCGTACTGGTCGACTTGCTGTGCAATCTGTAGAACATGATACCTCCCAGGTATCAAGTCTGATGCATACGCCGCAGAGTCTTTTCCCAGCTGCAAGACCTTCTCCGGCATCCGATCGTTGGCGCCTGATTCCGCATACTGAAGCAAAAAGCCGGATGTGACCAAAACTACTAGCTTGTTCGGAATGCTGTGGCTCGCAAGGGGTCCACTGTTGACGTGGCTGACCGATGGTCTGACAGCTACTCGAGACTCAATGCTACCACGATGGCCAGGAACGTTCATTGACGGGATCTCGGTGTGTGGCGTGAAGAAGCTACTCGTTATTCGACCTCTGGCGGGTCGGGACAGGACCATCTCGGGGCTCATCGTCGACACCTCCAATATGCCGTGCTTTATTGCTTGAGGCCAAACTTGGAACAGTGGTGGAGGGTCGAATGCTCGTGTCCTTCCTCCACTTGGAAGTGGCGGAAGAGCGTCAGTCGCCATGTATCTCCCGGAACGAGTGGCGTACGACTTGGAGCTGGAAGGTCTTATTCGGCCTGCGTCGATATCCACATTCTGAACTCGTGCAACGAGATCCACCTTCGGTGCCGTCGCATCGGTGTTGGAAATGGCCCGCATAGGAATTGAGGTTGCATCAAGGCCAGACTCAGCATAGCCTCGCAGCTTCTCAATCTTGGGCTTGCTGAATAGGTTGAATAACGACATCTTAGAAGACCGCGCAGGTCGAAGCTCAGGTCGAGGTTCCGCTTCCTTCAGTAGCGGAGGTAGTTCACCAGCATGCTGTCGATCAAGGACTCCAGTGGGACGGATACAGAGACTCTTTCGTTTGCGTAGGTCGGGAGCTGGGCCATCTAAGGCTGTTTGCGATCGTGAGAGTCGTAGTTTGTTTCGAACATGGCTTGCATCACCCTCGAGGTCACCCATGTAGAATGAGGCCGCAAACTCTGGTACGACTCTGCAGCTCGTTCGCAGACAAATTCAGGCACATATGCGGGTCGCGCGAGTCGTGCTTCGTTTGATGCGGTATGCCGAGGGTCCCGAGAAAGTAGATTGGTATCCACTAATGGCTTGCTTCAAACAGAGTGAGTCGACCAGCTGCGCGTGCGAGAAGACATCTGTAGGTGGAACAGTGAGGTTGTCGTGCAATAGCATCAGGAAGAGCAAGAAGCAGGGTCGTCGATACTGATGGCACATGGTCGCCGTGTTTTCTTTGCGCGCGAGTACAGGGAGTCATGGATGATCGTGTGGAATTAGTGGGCAGTTGGATCTTGTGCCGGACCGCGCGGTTGACGCGTAAAAGTGTAAAGGAGATTGGCCCAATGAAGCAGCCATCATCTCAGCGGATCGCCTGTGCCCGCCAGCGGCGAGAACGAAGCTTACGGGGAAGCTTGGGAAAAGATCCAGGAAGCGTGACGGCGTAGGCCAAAGGCAGTATGGACGCGAACCCTCGCCCGACGTGATGGCAGCCCGAATTCTAGCGAGTGCGCACTCCATGATTCAAGGAATCACTGTCTTGACAGGACAGAGCGCATCTCGGCGGCACCACGGCGCAGGCGGCAGTAGTGCTGTGAGAACATTATGGTTTTATGAACTAGTGACGTTGGTTGCGTGGAACGATGCGAGCAATCACGATAGACAAAGTATCTGAATCAGGTCGTTGTGAATGGCGGGGCTCTTGACAGGTAGATGCCTGTGGCCTCGCGACGACAAGCCTGCCCGTTGTGTATGTATGTGCTGCTGTGGCGTCTTTTTGGATGAGCCAGGGGAGCATGATGGATTGTCACAAAAGAGCCTCATTATTACCCGCGCCGTTGGCCATCCTGGTGTACGGGCAACGTTCGCACTGTGCTCGAGTAGCAGCCGTTTGTGCATGCAGGGGTCCCTATCCTGACAGGTGGGCAGTCATGAGTCCTCGGTATGAAAAACCTGCTGTAGAGCGCGCCGTCCAACGCGTCGCATCAACAGTAAACAGACGACACCGCGTCGCAAGCAGGGAGCCGCTGTCGTAGTTGATGTCTGCTAAAGCATCGTGGCCACGGTGTTAATGCAGGTACAGTATAGCTGTTGCCTGGGGTTTCGCTCCGAAGACGTGAGATGATCTGATGCAGGGGCGTGGCGGGTAGTTGGTGCTCACGATGTCGTCTAACTAGGGGCAGTTCGCATTCTGACTAAGCAATCAATTGCATCAAATGGGGAATCAAATGGGGAATATCCACCCCCTAGCTCTTCGCTGCACTTGGGTCCTCCCACGGGCCCCTCCCAAGTTTGCTTCGGCTATAGGAAACATAGAGCGGGCAAGCGCATTTTGGAGTGCCAGAGGGCTAATCAAATTTCGATTTATAACTAGGGATTGGAGCTGCACCTAGGCGAAATCGTGAGCTGCCCACGTGCCCATAGGCTTTACGCATCAGGTGATGCCCGCAGAAGACATTTCGCTTCAGGGCCGACTTCGGAAGTCTACCGGTGCCTCACGCTCGGTGCGTGCGGTTGACGTGTGAGAGCTCTCGCCACACATCTCGTGTCTCTACTTCGGCGGCTTCTTTGTGCCTGCCCATATGACTTGCTAACAGCTCGCGTCTCGCAGCGGTGCGTCTGCTCCACTACGATGCCACCAGACCTCAACAGCCTTCCACGAAGCAACTCCAGAACACCCTCAATGTCTGCATCACCTCTTTCACACCGACCACGAAGAATTTCAATCAGTACCGGCGACAATGCGCGACCTAGTCCGCCTTCGCCGCGCTCTCCATCGCTGTCCTCCTTACAAGCAGCAGCTGTGATCAACTCCGGTCTCCACCATTCTCCAAGCAGAGCATCTCCCAGCATTGAGCGCCGACGGTCTTCGCTCATGAACAACCTCCATCTGAACGATCCTGGCATTCCCGCACCCGGCGAGCTCCAACAAAGCAACGGCAGCAACGGCAGCAACTCTGGCAGCCCGCGACTCGGTAGAAGGTCCTTCGCACTGCCTACAGCAGATCCACACCACCAGCGGCAGCCGAGCCTGGGAGAGCTTCATCAGGAACTTGAGAACGAGCAAGAAGCGCAAGTGAACCGGCTGCTACACCAGATCAGGACCCAACAAGACCAATTGGCTGCCTTGCAAAGAGGTCCAGGAGATCTTTCATCCAGCACGACAGATGCCGCACCTTCATCTGCCCTTTCTACAGCGACTACGCCAGCCGGCTCTGCAGTCGCGGATCATCCCTCACCACGCGCCACTTCGACATCGCAGACTGCCGGCCACTACTTCCATCATCCTCATTCACTCTCACGGCAATCGTCGTCTCGTCTCTCAAATGCAGGGTCAAACAGCAGAGGCACTTCCCCTGCCCTGCGACCCCAAAGCGGAAGCCTGGGACCCCTAACGGAGGACTTCCTGTTAGGTGGAACGAGGGATGAGTGCGCTTTCTATCAAGCGGAGACTCAGATGTTGACCCGAGAGAATCAAATGCTCAAATTGCGTATTCGAGAGCTCGGTAAGTCTTCAACAGGCTCCCGGCCCTTCAGGATTTGCAAGCTGACGAACTGCAGAAAGGCAAGTGTCTGATATGGGCGGCTTGTCGTTGGCAGGCACGACTCCTCAAGCGAGCACTGCCATGCCCCCACATCACTCACCGTTGGCAAGTCCGCCTGCAACGTTTGCAGGACAGTCTGCATCAACTCTGACTGCCGAGGCTGAGACCACGGCCAAAGTTGAATGAGCGATTCGTTCTTCATCTTCACGTACAAGTGGCAGGGAGTTATGGGCAATGGCGTTTGGCGTTTGGGAAATCAGTGAGCATGAAGGCTGCAGGCACGGCGGGGTACGGCGGCAATGGGAGACTTGCTGATGACTGAACCAATGTACTCTATGAGACGATGCGATGAGATACGAGATATGCCTAATGAGATTGCGTTGCAGAACAGGTTGCCTGCACGTTCGGTTCTGGAACTCACCGTATTATGATCGTCCATTCACCAGGTTGTCGCCAGTTTGGAACTAGATGCCGAAGTCACGTTATGACAGTCGATTGGGTGCCTGAGGCTCCAACGTGAGCGGAATTGAGTCCGACCGAAATCTCTCACAATTTTTAGAACTTCAGATCCACAACTTCAGTCGCATTGTCGCATGCAGCACAGGTTCACAATGGCACCCTCAAGCAAGGCAACGGCCACGACGAACGCATCCAGCACACCTTCCAAGCTGGACTCGAAGCAGACTCTCAAAGCATCGACTGCACTCCTGCGCAAAATCCACACTGATGAGGCAACCTCAAAAGAGACATCCAAGCCGAATCTCCTCGAGGATGCTGACGGAGAAGAGCCATACGACGAGACACCTGTTTGGATGATCCTTACGACCAAGAAGCACATCGCCGACAAGAAGCGCCTCAAGCCCGGCAAGATCGTGCTGCCAAACCCATTTCTCAATCCCGGGCAGGAGAATCTGAGAATATGTCTGATCACTGCAGACCCACAGCGCAAGTACAAGGATCTGATAGCCGAGCCGGGGTTCCCGCTGGAGCTTGGAAAGCGTATTGGCCGTGTGATTGGCATGGAGAAGCTGAAGAGCAAGTACAAGAGTTATGAGAGCAAGAGGCAGCTGTTGGGTGAATACGACGTTTTCTTGGCCGACGACCGCGTTATCACGTATCTCCCGACGGTGCTCGGAAAGACCTTCTACAAGTCTGGTACTAAGCGACCGATACCAATCACACTTGAGGGCAAGCGACATACAGTGGACGAGCAAGGTAACAAGAGGCGGAAACTTGCAGAGGGTGGAAGTAAGGTCACGAAGGATGAGGTGAAGCCAAAGGATGCCGCACACGAGATCACGAGGACGCTGGGTAGCACGCTTGTGCACTTGGCACCTAGCACAACGACGGCAGTCAAGGTTGGTGTTGCAAGTCAGACTCCAGAAGAAGTGCAGGCAAACATTGAGGCTGTGATGGACGCAATGGTGGAGCGGTACGTGCCGCAGAAGTGGAAGAACATCCGCGCGGTTCACATCAAGGGCCCAGATACTGCGGCACTACCGATCTACCTGACAGACGAGCTCTGGGCCGATGAGCAGGATGTGCTTGAGGAGGCACCAATGGCGAATGTCGGCAAGAAGAGGAAGCGAGGCGCACTCATTGCGACGTCAGAGAACGAAGTCCTCGAGGTGCCAGGTCCAGACGGCAAGATGAGGACTCTAGAGAAGCCAGCGTCAAAGAAGAAGAGCTTAGAGTTGGACGTGGCACCGAAGAAGAAGCGCAAGAGCGAAGAGGAAGACGAAGAAGCTGAGGCGAAGAAAGCTGCAGAGAAAGCCGAGAAGAAAGCGCGGAAAGAAGCACTGAAGGCGCAGAAAGACAGCTTACGGGAAGACGTCGACACCGAGTCTCCCAGGACCAAGCGAAAGGCCCTTGCAGACGCACCAGCGACAGTGAAGAAAGCTGGAAAGAAGACGAAGACGAAGGCTTAGTCGGCCTTTGCTATTGCTGAAGCATCTTTACAGCGTACGTCGCTCGTACAGCGACATTGGATTTCTGGTCCGACCCACACTGATCGGCATCAAAGTAACAAGCGCTTCCGCAGTATCATGGAATTCAAGTCGTTCAAATCCACCCTCAAGCAGCGCAAGGAGGATGCTGCCGTCCGAGCACAGATGATTGATGTCGTCAAAGATAATCGTCAGAAGAAGATATGTGACGATAAGCTGAGGCGGTTCCTGGAGCAAAAGGCTGGCTGGCGCAGTGGCGCGCCCGTGTCGAACGGAAAGGATTTATTACCCCTACGATTGCAAGCTTAGCACGCCTCACGACATCCACTGTTCTTTCATATGCATAGCGAGGCGTTCAGGCGGGAAAATCGCAGGTCTGTGGATGATACGGATGGTCCACCTGCTCGGCGTCTATACAATAGGGGTATTATGTTTGTCCACACTGTACGATTCCCTTCATCTACCCGCCTTCTCCGCCTCAATCTGATCTCTTAACCCCTGCAGCACCTCCTCCCTCTTCCTCAAATGATTTTGCAACCCATCCACCTGCTCCTTCACCATCTCAATCTCGTCCTGATACTGCTTCAAACTCTGGCCTCTCTGCGCCTTCCCATCGCCGTTCTCCAGATCCCGCAATTCCCTCCTCTTGTAATCTAACAACTGCTCCAGCTCCCGCTTCACCAGCGCAGGCTTCGAATCTTCCCTCCTGCCTCCCCGGGACCTCCTCTTCTGCGCCTGCTCCTCGACCTTCACCATCTTCTCCTCGAGATCCTTCAACTGCTTCTTCAACCGCACCTCCTCCCACTCCCCATCCCTCGGCGTCGAGCTAAAATCCGTTCCCTTCGGTTTCCGCTCCCCTACCCCCAAGCGGCTGAGATATGTATCCCCGAACTTCGCCTTCTTCCCAGTCAACGTGTTATCATCCCGCTTCGCCCCCCATCGATCCGCCGCCGTCCGCTGCGCGTTCACGCGGTCGATGTTGTACTCTATCTTCCCTTGCTCAAACGTCGCCCGCAAGCTCGGCGGGACATTGCGTGGAATTCTGTAGCCTTCATGGCGGTTATTAAGGATGTGCAGGAACGCTAGGCATGCATCTTTGTTGATCCCTTCTTCACTCTTCGGGTTCACGAGATTCCAGGCTGAGCGTACGTCTGTGTCTGGGACGTCTAGGGAATCGTAGAGCTCGGATAATGCGTCGAAGGAGATGAGGCCGTTGCGGGGATTACGCGACGAGGTATAGATCTCTTCGTATTTTGACCTGTTGGTGGGTGTCATGTACCAGTCGAACCCGTCTTTCAGACCTGAGGAATCCTCGTCGTCGTCGTAGTCTGGTTGTGCAAATCGTTCTCCTCCGCCGGAGACTGCGCGCGATGCTTGGACGAGGTATGCTTTGCTTTCGGGCACCATCCAGTCCGGGAGCGTGTGGGGTACGTCCGTGTATTCGCCGTTCATGAGGTCGTAGATTAGGCGCATTGCTACGCAGAATTCCTCAAAGTCTAGGCGGCCGTCGCCGTCGACGTCTGCGAGGTCCCATATGCGTTCGAGCTGGTCATCGCGGAGCTGGGAGTTTTTGAGGACTGAGGCGGCTTGGATGCCGTCGAGGTGGGTGCCGCCGTTGGAGAGAGTTGAGAAGATCTCCCAGTAGCGGGAGACTTCCCATTCTTCGATTCGTTTCGTGGAGGACATGATGGAAGGATCGGACTGAAAGGTGCTGCGATTTGACGACCTCTAGCTATGGATTGATACGCAATATAAAACTCCTAGACAACGCTGCAGTAGTGGCCACAGAAGTAATGGTGAGCATTGATGAAGCTTGCAGGTACGCGGCAGCTACGAACAAGTGACGTCCGTGCAGTGTCTTAGCGCGGTTGCTCTAGTGTACTTGCTGTTCGGACTCGACATGAACACTCCAATACAACACAGATGATTCCGCCAACACTCAATTTCGCTTTGGGCAACGCCACACCTTCCGAAGCGGAAGCAATTATCTTTTCGAAGACTCGACATCGTCTCTGCGGCGCTGGAGGTATGGTAGTACTCGCCAGACGCTGAGGCGACGAATCTGCCAGTCCAGATTAGTGCACGATCGTTCTTAGGCTGTGTACACGTCCACACGATACACTTGTGACAGTGTGCCTGCTAAGTTGTATATTGCTGGGAAGACAAGTCGCACCCTTCGGCCAATGGCTAAATGGCCAAGGTTACGGCTCCTTTCTACGTCGAATACTGGCTAAAGACTTGCCCCTATACACCCCACATTACCTCTCGAAAAGACCACCCACAACACAGTCATGCAAGGATATCAGCACAGAAGAGCCAGCAGCCGACGACGAGAGCAACACCATGTCCATGTTTCCTTTGTCTTTGGCTGTCATCACACCTACTACCCGCGATGGCAGCTTCTTCGTCAACATCGCTCCCGAATATGGGGGGCAGTAATAGACAAGATTTGGTTCGAGTATCCGAATGACCACCTGTGGCCTGCCAATGCAGAAGTGCATGACGGCTTGGCCTTGCCCTACTACCACATTGGTCACTTCGCGTTCAGTGACCCATAATCCGATTTGAACTTCTACCTTCTCCTGCCGCAATTCTACGATATCGATCGTCTGATCCATCAGACTAACTCCGGCAATCTTCGCGAGGCGCGACTCCGAGCCATCTTCGAGCGCATTCTCATGCCGCCTGTTCGTTGGCCGCAATCGACACGAACGGAGGAAGTGCGTTACAGGCTCATAGGAAGTAGCCAAGCGAATATCAGGATGTCAAAACGGCTAAGGATGTCAAAGTGGCTTACGATGAGCATGCCCCAGTGGTACGAGGATTGCGACACCCTTGGGGAATGGAGATTGGCTGTGACCTCTTAGGCAGGATGTGGCGAGATATGGCGGCTGGCGGCGCTACAAATCGGTACGTAAAGCAGCATGACCGCCTCGGTGCATTGACTGCTGTTTGTAGCATATTGCACTGCCCTTTCCGCTGAACATCGACGTCACGACCTCGAGCCTGGCTGACATTATACGATCTCGCAGGGGGTGCCAGAGAGATGGACTTCTGTGGGGGCAGACTCCTGTTCGCATGCCACGACGAAGAGTCGAGTCCGGATTCTACATGGGCACAATTCCGGGCACAATGGCAGAGTGCAATCGACGAGATGTACTTCGGTCCAGACTGTATAATTGTATAGCGCGGCAGGGGCAACTAGGCGCCCGGGCCTGCGTCTCCTTCGTAACAACTCTCGTGCTTCCGAGAGCAAGCAAAGCAGCGCGGCGTGCTGCCGCTGGGCGGAGTCATTTGGAGGCGTATCAGCATGTACCTTGAGGCCCGAGCCCACCATCATCCGCACGTCCGCATTCTTTCATCGATTTCGGAGGGTCGGCGAAGCTTTCATGTCACGAGTCGCGGTCGCAGCGAACTTTCCTGCCTTGTGGCAGGGTAACCCCAGGCCATCATTAACGTCCGTCAACCGTCACTGGACCGTCGCCCGACAAATTCAGGCAGCCAAAGCCTCTTCTCACGTCAGTGTACTATCCGACGCGTGTGGCGCAGAGATCTGTGCATGTTTTGTTTACTGCTGTTGATGCTCATGCTCGACGATATCTTACATGCTGCAGGCACATTCCCGTCTCCATCGTCGCGATCTTTTTGCGTTGCTTTCGCTTTGATTTTCCTGTGGTAGTATTTGTTTTATACAGCATCTGCTTGCAAGATCACTCACTCTGTTACCTTCCATTTTGTTTTTTTTGTTGGAGCTGGCTCAATACATACCTCGCTTCCAGGATCTACGATCACATCAGCCAGCTCTAGCGCTGGTATCACTGACATCTAGTGATGTCGTCCTCGAGCCTGAAACGAAAGGCGAAGTCGCCGCCCGAGAACCCTCCCGTGAGGAAGAAGTCATCTGTCAGCGTGTTGGCAGCCGCAGCAGTCTACGGTGGCGCTATCAAAGTCGCCAAGAGAGCTCGCCCAGGACCTGCTCTCAAGGAAAGCACCTCGAACCTCGCGCTGGCAAATATCGACCAGAGAGGACCTCTGAAAGAGTTCGGACCGTGGGAGAAGGCGTCCACAGCCAACATACGGGGACGTACACTTCGTCGCCGCGAGAGTTTGCTGACAGGACATGGCACACCACTTCGTCCTGGCCTGGAGCTGGCAGGTACTCAGCTTCAAACCCTGAAAGGCGAAGACATAGCCTTTATCAAAGAGGTTCTCCTCTTCCCCACCTCCCTCGCAGCAATCAAGCCGAATTGGCCCTTCTGCTTCGACATCAACTGCACGCCCCAACTCGGGCCAGCCCTTCCCGACCACATCGCCGAAGATCTCTACCAAAAGTACGTCTGCTCCTCGCCACTCCTCCGACCCGGCCGACTCCCCTACTACCATATCGGAACCACAACAATCGGCTTCCGCCTCCACTTCTACCTCATCCTCCCCAACGCCGGCGGCCCACCCCACGCAGCCAATACCGGTCACCTTAGTGACTCTGCCCTCCAACTCCTCTTCGACCACTGTATCTGTCCCGCTCTCCAAGCCGCCGAGCCCAAACGCCGCGGCTTCGGATCCTGGATGCAGGCCATGAACGAAGCGAACCTAAAACCTCTCAAATCACGCAAACGATCGGCTGGACCAGAGATGCAGGAGGAGAGGATTCACTGTTTTCACTTGGCGGCTGTCTGGGAGGCGATTGAAGGGTGCGATGATGAGAATGTGCAGGACTTGTTGCAGGGGGGTATGCTTGTGGCGTATGGGGATGTGGAGGGGCACACGTGGCATGAGGGTTGGAAGCCGACTTGGATGGCGTGGAAGAAGGATTGGGAGGGCGCTGTGGAGAAGAGGTTCCTGAGAGAGCAGAGTAGGATCTCGGTCGGGTTGGAGCTTGGGGTGGGGATGAGTGACGATGGGTCGAAGGAGACGCAGATGAGTCGGTATGAGAGGAACAAGGTGAGGCATTGAGGATCAGAATATTGGACGTGGCCACCGAGGCCGAGAATGGAATCTGTACTGCTATCACTGGACAGTCACTTTCACGCATGGGAAGCTTGGCGTTTGGGATTCTGCCAGGAAAGCGAGCTTGCACCGGTTTGACACCATGATTTCGCATCAGCACCGTCACTATGTACTTGCTATGAATAACGTGTACTATTAGCCACTGCTGGATCTCCTTGGTTTTCTTTTCGACATTTCGACAAATCATCTTATGCCTCTTCCAATTGCTCCTACCGCACTCTCTGAAGCAGTACTGTCTATGCTTGCTCCGGATAGCAGTAGGAGCGCACGGCTATTCGAGGGTCTCGCTACTATATGTGAGCCACGGAGATGGATTATGGGATACCCGATATCTTCTCAGCCAGCTGCCGAGCAAGTCAATACGTGGCGTATCATGATGGAGCTGCAGAGGTTGTTGATTCGATGTGTATCAGGAGCATTTGCAACAGCGAAGAGGTTACGTATGCAACTCCTACGGAATCCGCAATGCTGTTGCATCCACGTTTTTCCGAAGAAGCATACGATCGTTCTCGCATTTTGGGCTTATCACCATCTTTCTACATAAGTTCTTCATCTATGTCGAAGAGAACAAAGGACATGGCCACTTCAAAGAGAAGCCGTTACCGTTCATGTATGGCCGGCACATATGGAGGAACTCATTTCGGCCCCGCTCAGTTCGATGATAGCCGGTTCCCGGCTACGAAAGAAAAGCGGGGCTTGGAAATCAAAAGCCACGGTGTGAAGATGTACGAAGCTGCCGTGAACACATAGTGCAGACGCGGAAACCTGATTCGGGATCCATCGCATTGAGGCGCTGACGGCGAGGATTTCAATGGATCCAGTAGCGTGTGTAAATACGGATGACCGTACCGTACCGCACATGACTTTCAGATCTGGGAGGAAGCGGGATAGGGGCTTCTAGGAGGTCGATGTCGCCTGTACTTTGTTAACGTCACGGGGACGTGTGGAAAAGCATAGCAAACAGGTATTTACCGCAACTGTAATCACACCAGTGAGTCCATGAATCCTCGGAGCCTAAGGTGGTGCAGCGAGCACAGGTGCATGTTCGTTAATGACCGTGTTCATGTATCGGGAAAATGCAACGCATCAACAGGAGCTCCTTCGGCTCGATGCTCGATAGTCCTTGCAGGTGCTAAGAGTCTGAAAGATGTTCGTGGAGTAACAGAGCCGTGAGGCAAAGTGTCATCTTCTTGAGCGGCTCCAATGGAGCCACGTGGCGGGCCTGGCTACGTTGCTGGATGACGCATTCTGAAGCGAAGGATCCATCTTTTCATCTTGTCTGAGAGCCGTCGCCAGCAAGTACTCTGGAAAGGCATGTCGAAGGGGTCAAGGGCTCGTTCTCAAGTTCGCTCCTGTCTGAGATGCTTCTCGTGGTCGTCAGGGGGCAATTGTGGCAAAGTGAGTCAGTCAAATTTCGAATACCTCGATCTCAGATTCCCCCAGTAAGAGTGGAACAACATTCCCATGAGAATCAGTCCTGTATCTTCGGACATCAATTCAGAACGCTGCACAATTTCAATGCTTCTTCCCCAAGGTCGTTAACGATCAATTCTGCTGACGGGTATAATCATGCCACCATATCCCAAGACACACAATATGTACAACTCCGGCTGTCAACACTTCTGCAAAGGCTCGCCGCTCACTGACTGCCCTCCCGTACTTTGAAGGCTTTGCTGATACTCTTGCGGAACCCTTTCACCTTCTTCGAAGCCCGACGTGCAATCTTCTCATCTTCTGCACTCTTCGTGGCTGATGCATCTACCGGCGTAGTCTTCAGTGCAACTGCAGGCGCGCCCGTTCCAGCCTCATGCGTAAGTTGTGCGGGAGGCGCTGGCTTCGTTGGACCATAATACTCCATCGTCCCAAGTCGACTGCTGGAACTCGTGGCCTCGTTCTCTGGGATCAACGAATCTAGCCGGTGCTGTCGGTCTGCTGCAGCTCTAGCTCCCAATGGTACGCCACCAGCTGTAGGTATTCTGCCGCTTTGCTGGATGTATGATTGTCGTCTTGATGAGATGCTGGAAGCGCCGGTGCCTGCTGTCGAGTATGTTCGTCGTGTGTATCCAGTCTCTGTGTTGATCGACTCTTCTCTCGTGAGTTCTGATCGGTTGCTTGCATCACTATTGATATCATCGGTGTCAATCGCTCTGGCCTTACCTTTGCCTTTGTCGGTCATGATGGCGGCTTCGCCAGGCGGCACATCTTCTCCCAGGTGGTTCGGTTGGCTAGGTGTGGCATGCTCAGGCCGCGAGATGCTGGTAGGTTCGACTATAGTAGCACTTATACCAGGCGGAATGTAACTCCCGAGATGGTTCGGTGGCAAGTCTTTACTCTGGACTTCCACGACATTCTCTGCACCTGCAGTAACCTGCTCCTCAATTGGCACCTTGGCTTTGGGATCAATATCGTGTTCATCAGCTGCACCCGAGACACTAGTTTCGTGGGCGAAGGGATTGGCGTTGGTGAACCAGCCAGAGCTGCCAATCGTGGGCTTTTGAGTAAGTGGTGCTGGGGTCTCCTTCGAGTCATCGGCATCTGCAGCTACGCTGGCTTCCCGGGGCTTCGAAGGTAGTCCTGATATATTGCTTGAAGATTGAAGAGACTCGGATGTTGGCAAAGACGAGGAATGTACCTGCTCCGGAGAACCTTCGTACTATCATCAGCATCTATCTACGCAGACTAGATACTAGCCGAAGCTAACCTGTACGTTGAGGTGCTTTGCCTGCGAGGTCTGCCTTGTCTACAGTATCTGGTCAGCAAGTTTCTGGTCATCGCGCAGCTTGGAGAGTGGCTGACTGACCTTCCTGGTTGCCTTGATCGAAAGGCTCGCCTGCCGTGCCTTTGCCTTGACTTCCAGAAATCGGCTCCTGTCCTGATCGTGCCTTGTCGGGGTTCGCAAGTTGAGGCTCGCCTGTGTTCTGGCCAGATTTGCCAGCGAGGTCGGTGTTGCCTAGAAAGTGTCAGTCTGGTGCTCGTCTTGTTGTGCACGCGTCACGAACCTTCTTGGTTGCCTTGGTCGTACGGTGCGTCGGCGGTGCCCTGTCCTTGACTGCCAGACACTGGCTCCTGACCAGAGGCGGCCTGTGGATCGCCGCCCATGATGACCTTCTTCACCGCGTCCATCTTTGGTTGATGGTGGTGATAGTCTTGATGGGCAGGTTGAATTCTTTGTCCGGCGAAGTCAAGTTGCCTTGGTTGTGCAAAGGTCACACGAATCTCAGAACGAAAGAAGTCCAAAGTGACGCCTCTCCCTCACTTCACCTCAGTTGTACCTGTTGTTGGTAGCGCCGAAGGATGCGCCGTTCAGTCAGTTCCAGATTTCGGGAGCTCAAGCCGCTTCTCAGCCTCAAAGGTTGATGATCAGATGATGCGCAATGTGCAGGGAAAGCGGGCTCCTCCGCTTATCAGTCAACGCTCGCAGTGCATGGTAACCGATGCGCGATGTTCGTGATATGTATACAGCGTCAGGCCATCAGTGTAAGGGCATTACTCGCATAAGGGACTATGGGGAAGAGGCTCAGAGTTTTGACAAGCTTCGAAGACAGGCATTCGTGCCACATGGGAGCGTGCAAGTCACGCTGACGATCCATGAAAAGCACGAAGTCGGCATGAAGTAGGCCAAGCCATCTCCAACCAATGAGACGCGCCATTGATATAATGTATGCATGCACGGGATTTACAAGCGTGTCTTGGCATTAGGACGTAGGCAATGTTCAACGTGGAGTAGAAGAAACTGGGTCGTGGTCATCCCCTTGCTCTCGAGCGCCAGCAGCTGTCGTTATGGAATCATCGATGCATTACAGTTACAGTGCTACTCTGGGTATCGTGCTGTCAATCCTTTGTGAAACTCCAGCCAAGTCTTGTCATCTGTCACTCCCAAACGCCGCGCTGGAACGAAACAACCAGACAAAAGGCTTCATGTTGCTATGCCACGCTTCCCCTGGTTCTTCTTGAACTGGGACTGCTTCATGAACTGAATTGGAATTACATCCATCTTCTTCTTGTTCGTTCGTGACAGAGGTTTACGACAGACCGGGCAGGTGCCTATGCCGCGGTCGCTGCTCTTTTCGCCTGTCATCAGGGCCTGGGTCAAGCACTCATGGCAGTAGAAGTGGCCTTGCCAGTGGTCAGTATGGAGCAAGCACCAGCACAAATATCGTACTTACCACATGATGTTGCTGTACAATTCGTGAAGTTCTCCATGCAGATGATGCATTGCCTCTTTCCAATCTTCTGTGGACCTTCGTCGTCCTCCTCCTCCTGCTGTTGCTTGATAGCATCGCGTTGCTGCTGCTGTAAGAGTTCTTCCTCCGCAGACGGCGCTTCGTCGTGTGCAAGATCGACCTCTTCAATCAAGCGCTCCGTGGACACCCTCCGACGTCTCGGCGCCCGCCCGGATTCACCACCTGTATCCTCCGCTGACCTCTTGCGTCGTCGTGATTGCTGTGACGATGTAGCCTGAGTGCCGGCTGTCAGATCCACCACAGCAGAGCCACGGCGGCGGTTGCGGTTGCCATTGATTCGTGTTCGAGTAGTAGCAGGCATGTCGGAATCTTCTGATTCGCTCGTGGAGCCTCCGAGGGTGACAAACTCGCCGTCCGATCCGTTGGACTGCGGTGTAGGCTCGTCGTCGGAGTCGATAAGGGCGCTGATACTGTAGCCGTATGTGGCACGAGGCCTCGTGGTCTGCTCTTGCGGTCGATCGTATGTTCTGCTCGCGTTACGCCTCTGTGATGTTGCTGCTGTTGAGGGTTGGTGGTGATGTGGCGGTGCTGGGTTCAGGAGGTCATATAGGAAGCTTGCGGTTGGCCGTGCACGTGCAGTGGATCGGTGATGTGTATTGTGTTGTTGCTGTGAATGCGAGTTGTCTTCAGACAAGGTAGGAGACGGAGGGCGATCTGATGCCCGGCGGCTTTGTGCAGCATCCTCGCTGTCATCACTGCACTCTGCATCAGTCACCGTCGCCTCACATCTCCTTTTAACACTCATGACTAACAGTCCCTCGTCGCCCATGCTCCCCAAGTCCCGTTCACTTCCACCGAAGGCAGTAGGGCGGTACGTGTACCCGTTAGGGTCGGTGACGCCGTCATCGTCGTCGAAATTCCACGTCGACATCTTGCTCTGCTCTCCGTATCATTGCTCACAAGCAGACACTTGATACAGGCAGAAGGAGAGATGTCAGCAGCAGCGCGATAGAGTTGCACTGTCCGGCGATATGGATCCGCGCCACCAATAGCTCTACCTCCTACTGATCTCCACCTGCAGGGGTGTTCAGTCTGTTCGTAGGGCTGAGGAACATTGAAGCTTTCGGTAGAGCGCGTCATGACCAGACATGCACCTCGACCCTCACGATTCTGTACTGCCGCTTGCCACAGTCCATCATCATGTCCGACTAGTGAATCCGACGGTGACAAGCGATGCGATCACGATGCCACCGAAATGTCCTGCATGCGCTCGAACGGACCCAGCAGACATCGCTACTTCGACTGCGACCGCAACCCCTGAACAAGTGGTCGTGTGCACGGAAGTGCTACGCATCGACGGCCGTCGCAGCGTCGCAAGACCGACCGCGAACGTTGGCGGTATCTTCAGAAGCTAGGCATAACGAGATTGGTGTGCAACAAGTCAGCGCGCATGTTCATCCACAACTTTTCCCCGTTGCGACCGCGTCAAGGCCCGATGCCGAACTGGTTTCTCTGTCTCGAGACCACCTTGCAAGGCATGAACTGCTGGGAAAGACGAGCGACAATGCAGAACCCATCGGCTTTGCCTTGCCGGCCTTGCACGGTACCTCACTGGACGAGCACTTCTACCGACTGGGCATGGACAGTGCAGAGCCTTTCCTGAGCCTGTCGAAGAAGTATGCTCGGGCGTCGCCACCGCCAAAACCGCGCAAATGGACTCGGAGGAGTGGCTGGACGAAGTACCACCCAGATGGCAGGTCCGAAGCCGTAGCTGCGCCGGATGCTGATGTGCTGACGTTTGATATTGAGGTGATGTGGCATGAGACGAATTTCCCTGCTATGGCATGTGCGGTGTCTGCGACTCATTGGTATGCTTGGTTGTCGCCGTGGCTGCTCGGAGAAAGCGAAAATGATAGGCACTTGATTCCTCTCGGCGACCCGAAACAGCCGCGAATCATCGTGGGACACAACATCAGCTACGATAGAGCTCGTGTTGCGGAAGAGTACAGATTGGATCAACCGAACAACTTCTTCATGGATACCATGAGCTTGCATGTGGCCGTGAATGGTATGTGCAGTCGACAACGTCCAACGTGGATGATGCACCGTAAGGAACGCGAGATGCAGGATAAAATTGCAGCTGCAGATGAAAGTGTCGATCTTGCTTCTCTACTGGAGAACAGACAAAGCTTCGACGAAGAGGAGGAGCTTTGGGTGGCTCGCTCCTCGGTGAACAGTCTGCGGGATGTCGCCAAGTTCCACTGTGGCATTACTATCGACAAAGCGAGACGGGAATGGTTTGGCGAACTGGATCGTGATGGCGTCGTTGAGCGATTGGAAGAGTTGCTAGACTATTGCGCCGCCGATGTGGAGATCACACACAAAGTGTACAAGAAGGTGTTCCCACTTTTCATGGAGACATGCCCTCATCCGGTATCCTTTGCAGCACTCAGGCACATGGCCTCGGAAATACTTCCTGTGGACAAAAGCTGGGAAGCGTACATCGCTAATGCGGACGCAACGTATAAAAAGCTGTCAACTGGTGTGACACAAAGATTGGTCGACCTCGCCGAGAAGGCGCTGGAACACCGAGCACAGCCTGATGTGTACGAGAAAGACCCCTGGCTATGCCAGCTGGACTGGACCGGCCAGGAAGTACGGATGGTGAAGGGGAAGAAGAAGGGCGATCCTCCTCGACCAGCTGCACGACAGAAGAAGCCTGGTATGCCCCAATGGTACAGAAGCCTGTTCGCACGGTCTGATGCCGACATTGCCCTTACCGTGCGAACGCGGATCGCACCGATACTACTGCGACTTGCTTGGGACAACAACCCACTTGTGTGGTCTGACAAGTATGGCTGGACTTTCAAGGTGCTCCATGCCAACGCCGGCAAGTACCAAGATCAGTCGATGACGCAGTGCAATATGCTCGAAGAAGAGGATTTTACTCTCCGTGACGATCTCGAGCATGCTTACTTCAAGCTTCCACATAAGGATGGACCAGACGCTAGATGTACGTCGCCGCTAGCGAAAGGCTATCTGAAGTTCTTCGAAAGCGGGACTCTCTCTTCGGAGTACGAGTATGCTAAGGAAGCTCTGGAGATGAACGCATCGTGTTCATACTGGATCAGCGCTCGCGACCGGATTATGTCGCAGATGGTCGTGTACGAGAACGAGCTCCCCAATGCATCTACACTAGGAAGTGATCTTGGTTACATCTTGCCACAGGTCATACCAATGGGTACGATCACTCGGCGAGCGGTGGAGAACACCTGGCTCACAGCCTCAAATGCGAAGAAGAATAGGGTTGGCTCTGAGCTGAAGAGTATGATCACCGCTCCACCCGGCTACTGCTTCGTTGGAGCAGATGTCGACAGTCAGGAGCTTTGGATCGCTTCCCTGGTGGGTGATGCCAGCTTCAAGCTTCATGGTGGCAACGCCATCGGGTTCATGACGCTCGAAGGCACTAAAGCTGCTGGCACGGATCTACATTCTCGCACTGCCAAGATATTGGGAATTTCCCGCAACGACGCGAAGGTCTTCAACTATGGCAGAATCTATGGTGCAGGCTTGAAGTTCGCGCAGTCACTGCTACGGCAGTTCAATCCGACCCTCAAGGAAGAAGACGCCAAGAGCATCGCAACTAATTTGTACCAAGAAACCAAAGGCACATCCACCACGAAGAAAGTGCTTCACGAACGCAAATTCTGGCGTGGTGGCACTGAAAGCTTCGTCTTCAACAAGCTCGAAGAGTTTGCCGAGCAAGAACGACCTCGCACACCGGTGCTTGGTGCTGGCATTACAGAAGCGCTGATGCGTCGTTATATCAGCAAGGGTGGCTTCATGACCAGCCGCATCAATTGGGCCATCCAATCGTCCGGTGTCGACTACCTTCACCTGCTAATTGTCAGCATGGAGTACCTGTGCAAGAGGTATAACATCAACGCACGTCTGTCCCTGACTGTGCACGACGAGATCCGTTACCTCGCCAAAAACGAAGACAAGTACCGCTGTGCGATGGCGCTACAAGTCGCAAATGTTTGGACAAGAGCCATGTTCAGTCAACAGATGGGCATCGACGATCTTCCGCAGTCGTGCGCCTACTTCAGCGCCGTCGATATCGATCATGTCCTACGCAAGGAGGTCGACATGGATTGTGTCACGCCGTCACATCCTACCGCAATTCCTCCTGGCGAGTCACTCGACATTCTGCAGATCCTGGCCAAGGGCGATGAAGCACTCTTGGACCCTGCTGAGGTACCCAAGATCGCACCACACCCAGAGCGCTTCGACTACACCTACCGCCAACCAGTAATGGAAAGCTTACACAACGACAACGCACTCCCCTACCTCAAGGCTCAAATCGCATCAACACCCGCGGAGCTCAACCAGATAATCAAAGAGCTCAAAAAGCCAGCAGCAAAGAAACCTTTCCCACGTGAGATGGGCGGCAACGAAGGTCAAGGCGGAGGTAGTGCAGCGAAGCCTAAACGTTCATCTAAAACCGCTGGCCGCAAACCGAAAAAGTCCGACAACCTCAAAGCAGGTGTACCGATTCGAAACGTCATGCAATCGGCCAGATTGGCGCCATGGGCCCCTGAGCCTTTGAACCAGAATAGGTTCACGAATTGGTACGACAATGTCAACAAGGACCATCAGCTTTCCAGGACTTGGGGAAATACTGCTGTTGATGTTGGTTTCTCAAAACGGCTACCGACCGTAACTTGATATTATACTGTACAGAAAGGGATTTTGTAAGATGATGAGACGGCCTTGGTGTACAGCGACTGCGTGGTTTATCACTGTGAATATAACATGTACAGGCTAAGCCGCCTCGAGGCGAATGTGTAACACCCTGATGTCTGTCGTCCGACCTCAGTTGCCCTCGGTTCGTGTGAGCCATTGAACCGCCAAATCCTCCGCTGTGAACACCCGAGCGCTATGCCGGCTGATCTTTTTGGCGGTGGTGAATATGCCGAGGGCAGCGAATAACGCCATCGGAATGAACCGGGGACGAAGATGTTTGGTAGTATGGATGGACCCATTGAAACGGAGACGCTTTTGCCGGACTATCTGCCATACTGCCAAAGTATCATATCGAGTGGCGTTGGAAAATACAAATTTGGTCATGCTACTAAACAGCTAAGAACGTTACAGCTGGTTTGCAGTGTTGAAGTCCTGGAGGGCGACAGTGAGACGCTTCGACATGGTCTTCTCGCCCTCGCGCACCCACACTCTTGGGTCGTAGTACCTGTAGGTCACTCGTTAGCAAAGCCCAACGTAGTCAATTGGAGAGCCACTTACTTCTTGTTTGGCTTGTCCTCGCCCTCTGGGTTGCCAACTTGCGAGCTGACGTACTCCTTTTTGTTGATCATGTAGTCGCGGATACCCTCGGTATAGGCGTACTGGAGATCGGTGTCGAGGTTGACCTTGCAGACACCGTAGCTGATGGCGTCAAGGTAGTCCTGCTTGCTGGATCCGGAGCCACCGTGGAAGACAAGGAAGACAGGCTTCTCGTCCTTGGTGCCCTCCTTCTCCTGGACGTACTTCTGGTGCTTCTGGAGGAGCTCTGGCCTGAGCTTGACGTTGCCTGGCTTGTAGACACCGTGCACGTTGCCGAAACCGGCGGCGATCGAGAAGTACGGGGAGATTGGGGAGAGAGCCTTGTAGATGTCGTAGATGTCCTCTGGCTGTGTGTAGAGGGAGTTGTTGTCAACGGACTCGTTGTTGACACCGTCCTCCTCACCACCAGTGATACCGATCTCCATCTCGAGCCACTGCTTCATTGGTGCGGCGCGCTTGAGGTACTGGGCAGTAGTCTCGATGTTGTCCTTCACTGGCTCTTCCGACAGATCGATCATGTGGGAGGAGAAGAGAGGGGTACCAGTAGCCTTGAATTCCTTCTCATCGGCGTCGAGCATGCCGTCGAGCCATGGCAGGAGCTTTTTTGCGCAGTGATCGGTGTGGAGAACGACCGGGATGCCATACGCTGGTGCAACAGCGCGAATGTAGTGTGCTGCTGCAATGGCGCCCTGAATGGAAGCAGATTGGTTCTATCACATCGAAAGCCTGTCAGCTGTGCTCTAGAGGCGTGACAGTGTCTCAGAGGCTAGTGTAGACAGTGTAGCGTGGCACCGCACGAAGCGCTCTCTCGAACATATGGCCGCTATCTGAGCTGCAGTCCAATGCCTGGTCTCGTTCAGAACGTACCTTGTTGTCGACGCCCTTGCCGGCGAAGTATGCAGCACCACCCTGCGACATCTGAATGATCAATGGTGCCTTGGCGTCGCGAGCAGCTTCGAGGGCAGCTACGACCGTGGAAGAGGATGTGACATTGACTGCTGGAATAGCGAAATTCTTGTCCTGTGCGTACTTGAACAGCGCCTTGACGTCGTCGCCGTAGATGACGCCGGTCTTCTGCTTGAGAACGCTCTGTGCCATGATTGTTGTGATTGTTGTGATTTTGATGTGAGGTGGTAAGCTTTCACAAAATTACTGAGTATGCTGAGGTGTTGTATGCAGGGACTGTGATGGCCTTCCAGGCAAGTGCGACTGAGAAGATTCAAATCTATAAGAAGGATCTTTCGTGAAGCTACGTAATGGTGGGCTGGCGGGGTAGTGCTTGGTTCATGTTTGGCGCAGGCGTGAAGGCCGTTATTTTCCTGCTTGCCCTGCTGTGTTCCGACTTTGACCGAGCCAACGACATTCTGGCCATGCACTTCAGCCTTGTCGCTTGCGTATATGCTTCTGCCATGCATTTCAATGCTGCTTTGCTGTATATCGCTGTTGTTGCAATGCAAAGCTGGTGCGTGGCTAGCTCGCACAGGATGATGACGGCGAGCGTCATTCGCGCGAATGTTGAGAACCTGGAGCCTCACCAGTCACAGCGACGTCAATTGGACTCCACCATTGTAGTCGGTCCGTCGTGTTCTCGGTGAATCTTTGGAACTACGCATCAAGGCTGGGAAGAAGAAAGAACTGCGCAGGGAGAGATGGCATCTGCACGAGTGCCTGGCGGCCTGAGACAAAGATTGAACTAGTGTTTTAGAGTTGCGGCCGATGCCGAGGCGCAGCGTTTCGCAGAAGTTTGGCAACCGCGACTGACAAGCAGTGCCAGTTACCAGCCTCGCAACAAGACAGCACCTTTACCATGCTGTGCGCAAGTAAGCAGTTCCACGATTCCATCCAATGGCTGCTTTAACTAACGTCCTTGGCAGTCTCCGGCGAGGCACCACAGCAGCCAGTGGTTTCGCGCAAGTCTGGTTAGTCAAACAGCGTCTGCTAGCATGGGAATGTCCAACGGCTTACAGTAGGTATAGGCAATGTCTTCGAACGTCGTTTGATAGAGACTTACATCTCTGAGCACGGCTCCGATCCCGTGACAGGCGAGGAACTCTCTCTCGATGACCTGATCGATCTCAAGCAATCGCGCACCGTCAAGCCCAGACCACCACAGTTCACGTCGATCCCGGCACTACTTTCGTCCTTCCAGAACGAATGGGACGCTTTGGTTCTGGAGACATATCAGCTCAAGAAGCAGCTAGGCGAGACACGGCAGGAGCTGAGCACCGCACTGTACTACAACGATTCCGCGCAGAGAGTCATCGCGCGTTTGCAGCAGGAGAGAGATGAAGCTCGCGATGCTCTGTCAAGAGTGTCCGTGACTGGGGGAGCAAACGGCATCAACGGCGGAAATGGCGACGCTATGCAGATCGATGGGGCACCTCTGTCCGATGAGATTGTCTCAAGAATCACAGAAACACAGGAGCGCTTGTCCAGCACCCGGCGGAAGCGACCTGTACCTGCGGAGTGGGCTACGGCGGATGAAATCCAGACCTACGACGTCAAGGGCTCAGTCGACACACAATTTACTGGAGCCAAGTTTCTGGCATCAGATTCCACTGGCGACTTCTTCCTCTGTGGTGACTCTGACGGCGCGATAGCGATCTACGATCTACAAGCAGGCGCTTTCACTACGCGCAGCAACCTTGGAGCTGGTGCAATTCTTGGCGGTAGCTGGTGCAACGACAAGCCTGCTGTTGCTACATCAAGCGGCGTGGTGGCGATAGCGGAGGAGGGTGCCGTAAAGGCCAAGTTCCACCGACACGCAGGTGCTGCAACAGCCGTTGCTGGACACCCGAGCGGTGAGATTCTCGTGTCTGTGGGTGTCGATAAGAGTTACATTCTCTACGATGTTCACGCGTCCAAGGTGGCCTCGCAGGTTTATGGTGACGTTGGTAAGGATAGATCTCTCATGATTGCCACTTCAACACCGCTAATCAAGATTGCAGAACTGACAGCTGTGGCGTTCCACCCCGATGGGCACCTTCTGGCAGTCGGTGGCGCAGATGGAAGTGTCAGGCTGTACGACGTCAAGGCTGGTCAGCACGCACACACATTCCCAGCACCATCAGCAGCAAGTCCGGTCGTGGCTATCACTTTCTCCGAGAATGGCACCTGGCTGGCATCCGCGAACGAGGGTCAGACCGCGGTGACTGTGTGGGACCTTCGCAAGCTCAACGCTCTGAAGACGCTCGACATCGGCACCGCAGTCACTGGCATCTCCTGGGACTACACCGGCCAATTCTTGGCTACTAGCGGAGCGGGCGCCGTGGTCGTCAGCCAGTACTCGAAGAGCTCGAAGTCCTGGTCTGAGCCTCTTCGCAAGGCTTTCAACGCGGCAGACGTGAAGTGGGGATCGAAGGCCAAGAGCCTGGTAGCTTTGACTAGCGAAGGAGCAGTCAGCATCCTCAGTGCATAAGCTAGTTTGATGAATACATGGGACACGGGGCGTTGTGGCGCTCGAAGAAGAGAGAGATCTTGCATTGCGCAGGACGGGGCGAGCAGTCGGACTGTAAACGGCTCTTCGATGTTCCTGTCTTGTGGCACGTAGTTTAGCAACGCACTAAACGCCGAATTAAAACCGGCCTTGCCACTTCGTGCATCAACCTCCTTTCAAAGCACCTCAGTTTAGCTTGATCTCGGACATAGTCAGCACATCTCTTAGAAGGATAATGTACATGAGCAATCTGGTGTTTTGCAAGGCGTGAAGGGAGATGTCGCGTCTTTGTTGAGGCAGAGGTGTTCGAACCTACCGGCACAGACCAATCGGTCCAACAGCGCCTCCCATACACATCCCCCGAAACCTCACGCTTCTCCGCCCCGACCACCGCTGCACATTACTGCAAACCCAACCGCGACTTCAAAGACCGCATTGCTGTGGCTTGCACCCACCAAAGCAATGGATCTGGCGAGAGGTGCGAATAGTTCTGGTGCTTTGCCGCTCATGAGACGTTCATCCACAAAGGCAAGTGATACTGTGATGCCGGCCGCTTCTCGCTCGCTGAAGAAACGGCGGCATTCGCACTGAGGGCTGCCTACTAACTATGGACCCCAGAGGAGCTTCAGCGCAATGGCAGACGACAGTCGAGAAAGTTCGCCCGATTCACTATTCGTCCCCCAGCACGATCACTACACGAATGACCACGCCACACAGCGGTCTCGCACGCTTGGAACACTCGCATTACCTCCACGAACCGCAGCACAACCACCACGCTTTGCTGGCGACGGACTCGATTTCAGAAGGCCAATCGTGTCAAATGATGCTGGGGCAGCAGATGGAGCAGCGAGTCGTGGTCACGAGGTTATAGATCTCACGGATGAGAGCCATGGGGATGCAGCGCCTGAGCCTGTACAACAAACAGCGACAGCCAGTTCTTCACGTGCTCAGAGGCCTCCAAGGTTCGGCAGGAACATAATAGACATCGAAAGTGAAGAGGAGGATAGTAATCGCAGTGAGGCATCGCATGAACAAGCCCCCACCATGACCGGTTTCTTACCTCCTCGCGACCAACGCAATCCCTACGCTCACCATCCACGATTCTCAGTGCTACGACGGCCTTCACGACATACTACAAACCACTCTGCCAACATGGCCGACCTCGAATTCGTTTCAGAGCGCCCCCTCTCACGACCACAATCAGCCAGCCGCTCGCACACGCCAGCAGCACCTGCACAGCGGAGTCTTACACCATACCCAACAGGTTTAGGCGAGCCTATCGACCTTACTGGGGACGATGACGAAGTAGTACACCTGAACACTGTGCCGCGGCCCGCCGACAATCTCGTGAGGCCAGGCACGACTGCTGGAAGTGGAACTCGAAGCTTCTTTGGTGGTATTGCCGGCATAGTCAATAACATGGGCGCTGGGAACAGACTGGGAGATCGGATACGTGGATACTTTGGTGATATCGACATTGGCGAACAGCACGAGCGGCCTCGTCTAGCAAGATTGCGAATGCATGCGCAACGCCAGCAGGTAGCGCTCGAGGCACTGGAAGAGCAAATGCAACCAATAGGCCAGGTAGGTGGTCACCGTGCGGCAGGTGGCAGGGTCGGTAATATGCCAAATCTGCACATCGCCTTTGACTACGAACCTGCAGCCTTTGATATGGGTATCGTCGGAGGCAACAGACCGCCGACACCCCCGTACGAAGCGCCTCCACCAGCAGCAGTTGGCTTCACACGTAGTCCTGGAGAGGATGAAGTGGTGGTGTGTCCGAATTGTGGAGATGAGCTCGCTATGGGCGACAGCGATGAGAAGCAGCAGGTTCACGTCATCAAGAAGTGCGGTCATGTAAGTTCTGACATCCATTGAAGCAAGCACGAACAAGTACTGACTTGTTTTAGGCATACTGCGGCGACTGTGCCAGGAACCGTACCAAGAGCTCTAGACCGAAGAAAGGCAAGGGCAAAGCACCGGCTCGTGGACCCCCAACCTTCAAGCACTGCATCGTGGACGGGTGTAAAGAGAATGCTACCGGGAAGGCCATGATCCAGGTCTTTTTGGGCAGTTAGCAGTAGTGAGAAGTAGTAACAATTCGATACCCAGCGGCGAGCGAGGAGTTTCGGATCATCGCATAACGAGCTCTCTGAGGAGCTCTGTATAGTAATCACAATGTATTTATGCTTCAAGCGGTCATTGGAGATGGCATTGGATATACAGTACTCTGGCTACTCTTTCTTCGATCGCTATCATCCACGACCCCATCCCGCCTGCGTATACCAAGTACTACATGAACAGCATCTGTATTTATTTGTTTTCTGTGACTACGTCACTCTCAGGCACGCGACAGGGTTCAACTAGCTTGCATGCGGCTCAACGACGATCTCGCCGCCATAAGTTCATGCACAACACCATCGACCCAGACCACAATCACCTCCCGCCATGGACCGGCCTGGCGACTCACAGAAGCCTGCGCGGACAGTATCAGTCGAGCCACGCACCAAGACCTCGTCTTCCGGACCAAAGACCGTCTACCTCATCCTCTACAATGCCATCTCCGCATTGCTCTGGTCCGTCGTGCTCGGACGCGTGCTCTTGATCGCACCACTCCATGGCTACCGAAACGTCTACACCGGCGTTGGCGAGTTCACAAAGTGGACGCAGACACTGGCTACTCTTGAGATCGCCCACTCCCTGCTAGGTATCACACCCCCCCTCTAACTATGTCCCACAAAGGATGACAAAGCTAAGTCCCTCCTCCCTCACATAGGAATCGTCCGCGCGCCCCTCTTCACAACGCTCATGCAAGTCGCCTCCCGCCTCCTCCTCGTCTGGCCCATCGTCAACACCTTCCCCAACACCACCGCGCGCAGCTCCCCCGCCTACTCCTCCATGTTGATCGCCTGGAGCGTCACCGAGGTTATAAGGTACAGCTACTTTGCTGTGAACTTGACGTATAGGGAAGTTCCCAGGTGGATGACGTGGTTGAGGTACAATACGTTTTTTGTGCTGTATCCGCTTGGGATTGGGAGCGAGTGTTGGCTAGTGTATAGGGCGATTGCGCCGGCGAAGAGCTGGAATGCGGGGTTGGAGTGGGTGTTGAGGTTGGTGCTTTTTGTTTATGTGCCGGGTAAGTGAGAAGGGAGATATGGTGAGAAGGGGGAGGAAATGCTAATGTGGGGTGAAGGGAGTTATGTGCTGTTTACGCATATGATGGCGCAGAGGAAGAAGGTCATGAGGGGGTTGAGGGAGAAGAAGGCGGAGTAAGAGGAGGAGGATGATGTCGTGAACACGAACAGGCAATGCGTGTGCATTTGAGCCACTGCACTGGACACCTGCTTGGAAGACACGACTGCTCCGGCACGTTTTGCGCAAAGAGTAGGGCACAACATCGGTCTGACTAGCCTCCACGCCACGAGACTTGCTTGGACTGGCTTCTATTGCTCGGGCCTTTGTTCAATCATTGGCTTGATTGAGCAGCTGCCTCTGGATTCACACTTGGAATATCCGAGCTTGTTGCAACCGTGACACCTGCATCAACCGGAAGTATTACGCCCGTTATCCACCGGGCCTCATCGCCAGCCAGGAACCTGATCGCAGCACCGACGTCCCTACAGAACCGAGTCAGTGCGTCAAATCGATACGTCGATCGAAGGAACGATACTCACCACGCAGTACCTTCAGTCTTCAGCAGACTTCTATTCTTTCGAGACTCCCGCGCCTCTTCGGACATACCAGAGCTGTACATCATAGGTGTATAGACCATACCCGGACATACACAGTTGACTCTTATTCCTTCCTCAGCATGATGCGATGCCATCGCTCGTGTCATATTCTGCGCCAACGTCAGCCTCACAACCATCCGGCATTACATCACTTCAACGCACCACAACGGCGCCTTTACTCGTAGGATAAAGCAAATGCGGATTCCCTCCTCTAATCCCCGCCACACTCGCAACATTCACAATACTCCCCCTCCACTGCAACCCCTCATTCTTCCTCATCTCCGGAATCGCATACTTCGCCATCATCACCATACTCCCTACATTGATCTCCATTGACTTCGCCCAAGCCGCCATATCAACTTCCACAGCCGTCCCCGTCGCGCCTCCAACTCCCACCCCGTTCACAAGAATGTCTAGACGTCCAAACTCGCTGATGGCTTTCTCGACGATGGCTTTGCAATCGGGTTCGGAGGCGACGTCGGCTTTGATTGCGACTGCTTCCCCATGGCCGTCGGATTCGATCATCTCGACTGTGCGTGAAGCCAAAGAGAGGTCGAGGTCTACGCATACCACGGAGCAGCCTGCTTCGGCGAGGAGGATTGCTGAGGCCCGCCCGTTGCCAATGCCTTCGCCTGCTGCGCCGGCGCCGGTCACGATTGCGACGCGACCGGCGAGGGAGCGGGTTGGACGGGTGAAGTGTTCGCTCATTTTTGATGGTTTTAGACGTGGTCGATGTGAAGTTCTTTTATTGATTCATGGCAGGATTGGTTCTCGATCTTGTTGGTGATGGCGGTTCCGAGACTCAAGGCGTTTTTGTCTGTCTCTACCGAATGGAGAGTTGTCTAAATATCTTCCTTCTATCTCTCGTTGGCTTCACGTGCTACTTTGCCGATGTTTAGAGCTGGTTAATGTTTGTGAAAGGAGCCGATGCCGTGGGGTCAGCAAGAGGGGTACAAGCTTTGGAAGAAGGATTCTGCGAAGTCGGCGCTTCGTTTTACGTGACAAGCAAAGATGGTATTAATGGGATGGAGAGAGCTTGCAAGTCGTCTATGTCCAACTCCAGTATCAAATTCAAAAGTAGGACTAGATAGCTAGATACCAAGCAAAGATCACACACCAGAAGGCTACTTGGTATACCCACCGATATCCCACTTCGTCTTCTTCAAGAACTTGTGCACCTCAGGATCTAACTTATGCTTGTCGAAGTCTTTGTGTGTACCAACCACCTCCAATCCACGTAAAGACTTGGCCCGGGACAGCCCAACGTACACTTGCTCGAGCTGGAAGACATCTGCAAGATGCAAGACAACTTTGTCAAGCGTCATTCCCTGAGACTTGTGGACGGTCATGGCCCATCCAGCCGTGAGTGGGATCTGGGTGCGAGTCTCCTTGGAGAATGGTTCCTCGTTTTCATAAACCTAGAGGCGGCAATCAGGTAAGACAACCACCTCAACACACCTTTCTTCGTTCTCGAAGCGAACTCTGGGCCACTTGATCGGAATACCCGGATCATCTGGGTCTGCGTTTGTAGCGATGAATTCTTTGACTTGGTTTTGGTAGAGTGCTCCAAATTCACCACCACGACCCGGCACAAGAGTGCAGGACTCCTCTTCGTATATGATCGCCGAGAGCTTGTACACGTCTTGGTTTTGCATGCTCTCAAATCCAACCACGGTGCCTTGACTACCATTCACCAATCCTCGTTTGACGGCAATGTTTCGAAGGAGGATAACTGGCATGCCGAGCTTGATTTCCAGTTCTTCGGAGTACGAGTGCCTTTCTGTTTGCATTTTCGGGGATATGGTCTGACCAGGCGGGATTTCTCTGTCAGCAAGCCAGCGGTGCTCACGGTTTCTCCAGAAATAGTTCTGGCACATGTATGACTTGAGCTCCCCTTCGTGGGTGTCGAAGGCCTTCTTGTTCTCTTCGTCTACCTGCTCATTCTTGGCAAAGAGCTTGATCGCGCTTTCGGTATTTTGGCCACGATCCTTCCTTATGAGATGCGAAGTTTGTGAGCGAGTAAGTTTTCCGCCGCGCGCGATCGTGTCGAGTATCGATACGAAGAATGTGTCCGACTGGCGCTGATTGCCACCTAGAAACACGGTGGAGAACTTGGCGGCCTTCCAGGCACTGGCATTGAACGCCCATCGCTCGCTTTCTTTCACATCCTTGTCACATGGTTTGCAGTGGGCGTACCACAACTTCTTGCTTTTCTTCCGCTTCATGCTTTGGCCGCAATCTTTGCAGTAGTCAAACGGCCCAACGGGAGGCAGCTGGCAGAAGTCACCGCAGCAAACCAACTGCACTCCACCAAGTGATTGCTTCTGGAATTCGTCGTTCTCAGCACGGCCCGCTTGCATTGCACAGTTAAGGCGCTCCAGGAGGAAGTTCGAGACCATCGATACTTCATCGATGATCAGAACATCAAGGTCCAGAAAGCGCTTAGAGATGGTCTTTTGGCGTGCCCCATCCATGATTTCTTCTCGACTCTGCCTTGAGCTGAACGGCGTCCACCCAGCGAAGTGCGCCAGCGTGATTCCTCCAACGTGCTCAGCAGCTCGTCCCGTCGGAGCGGTCACCTGGACGCGTTTGTCGAGTTGCTTCAACTGGCGAATGGCATCTCTAAGCACCGCGGTCTTCCCACTTCCAGCTGATCCAGTCAGGAACGTGTTTACACCAGATACTATTAGATCTACGGCGGCCTGTTGGTCATCGTTGAGCGTCATTGAAGGTACTTGGGTTTTATCTTCCGAAACGATGTTTTCCAATTCTGGGTCAAGCTTGGCTCGCTTTGTTGGAGGCTGCTCCTCGCGCGAAAGCGAGGTCGAGGGCGTATGCCACAGAGAACTGTTCATGGTAGACATCTCCAAGCTGGCGAAATTGGGCTGATGGGGGGCTCTCAAAGTTTGGTGCCGTGTACGTTGTGCAAGTCGCTGCCGAGCTGCTTGGACAGCCCTGATCTGCGTGAGGCTTCGAGACGATGCACGCGGAGAATCTGACTTAGCCTCAATCTTGATATCCTCGGGGTAATGCTCCTCCACGGCTGTAATGGCAGGAGATGTCAATCAGTATACTGCGAGGTCAGCTTCAGCGCAGTGATTATGATGGTGATGGCTGGATCAAAGCTGCTACCTGCGTTGAGATATCGTTCGTCAACGTCAGCACCTTCCGCCCTCGAAGAGGCAAGGGCGTCAGCGTACTGTGTCGGAGTGTCGACGAAGTGTCCAGATACTCCTGAGGTAAGTGTCGTCAACGGGTCTCGTCACTCGTGGCCCAGAAGTCACCGTTTGCTTCGAGTCTTTGATAACTCGTGAGGTGCTTGTGTCTGGCGTCAAGGCGGCAATTTGAGGCTTGGTATAGATGTGCTGGCGTGATCGTTGTTGTCCTTGGAGTGTCTGTCGATCAATTCTGTTTGGAAGAGAACGAAGTGAGGTGATGGGCTCAACAAGGACTGAGTCGTTCTTTCCCGCTCAGTAACTTGCGGCCGTACTCATACCGCACAGCGGTGAGAGTGACAGTGATTGGTAGCCGTTGTCCTTCTCGCAAGGCTGTGTCGCCCCCGGAAGGCAGTTGATATTCACGATCCTGCCATAGCAGAACGCGACCGCACTGCACTGATCGGCGCGTCAACGCCAGCACAGCATGCTCCAGCACTTATAGTCATTCCATTGCCCATGCCTCTCCAGGAAGCAGAACGAACACATGCGTGTGTTCTCACAGCCATCACTACTGTGTAGACCCGATATGCGTAGGTCAGGCAACGTACCGTGATGTCGATTCGGAACATCGGTAAGCCATTATTGCCAATGGCCTTCAGATCTCCACATCGCGTGTCAGCCTTCGCTCTCATGACATGCCGTCGGCATCCAGATGACGGATGTCGCCTTTTGCCAAGCCTGGCGCTAATTGCCCCCACCCAAACTACCTTATCTTCGCCGTTCGCGTACTTCTTTCACATACAGGTATCGAACAAGACTTGCGAAGCACTGCCAAGTCTCGTACAAGATTCACCCAAGGAGTACCTACACGACAACAGACAAAGTGGCAGGAGATAGCACGAGCGAGTGGGAACGATTCAATGGCTGGAGCTCAATAACACACGCTACTGCCCTGCCTGAGGACCTCGGGCCACGCAAGCGCGCATCTGCGAAGAGAGTACGATAACAGCACCTGCCGGGCTTCTTGTAGCACAGGAGCCTGTTGAAAGATAAACAAACTGTCGCAACGCAACTTTCCAGTTGTAGAATTGCAAATCATGCCGACTTTATCAGTTGTCAAGTACGTACAGGTTGGCTTCCCAATGTTGTCTGTTGACTGACTTCCGCAGTTTCAACATAGTCTGCGCCGTTCTGGGAGGCTTCATCACCTTGTTTGGTCTTGTCTCGTACCTGCTCAAAGAGAAGTTCTACCTGTCGGAGGCCTTGATCTCTACGTTAGCGGGTGTTGTCTTTAGTCCACACGCCACCAATTGGATTCGTCCCCTGGAGTATGCAGGCGGCAACAATGTTGACCTCGAAACGATCACGCTGTACTTCTCCCGGCTTGTACTCGGAGTACAGCTTGTGCTTGCCGGTGTGCAGCTCCCCAGCAAGTACTTGTGGAAAGAAAAGAAAAGTCTATCCATCCTCATCGGGCCTGGCATGATTATCATGTGGCTTGTCACTTCGTTGCTGGTCTGGGGACTGGTGCCGAACGTCGACTTCGTCATGGCTATCGCGATCGGAGCATGTGTGACTCCAACAGATCCAGTACTCTCCAACAGCATCGTGAAGGGCAAGTTTGCAGACAAGAACATCCCCCCGCCGCTCCAAAAGATCATCATTGCCGAGTCGGGAGCCAACGATGGATTGGGTTACCCGTTCCTGTTTCTGGGACTGTTCTTGCTGAAGTATGCCGGCAATGGTGGCCTGGGACAGCATGGTGGTGTAGGACATGCTATGGCGCTCTGGGTCTATGACACCTGGATATATGTCATCATCATGTCCGTGGCGTACGGAGCACTGGTGGGCTGGCTGGCCAAAGAGGCTCTGCACTGGGCAGAAGAGCGGCACTACGTGGACAGAGAGTCTTTCCTGGTGTTTGCCATCACCCTTGCGGTAAGAACAATGTGAACTCCGTCTCGCCCGTGGGGAGTCTTGCTAACCAAAATCAGCTCTTCATTGTCGGCACAGTTGGCATGATCGGCTCTGATGATGTCCTCGCCTGCTTCATTGCCGGTAATGCTTTCACGTGGGACGACTGGTTCAGACTGGAGACAAAGGATGATAGTCTCCAGCCAACCATAGACATGCTACTGAACGTGTCAATCTTCATGTGGCAGGTACCCGCCGCAGTCGTCCCAATACCATGCTTGCTAACAGGTCGTCTTAGGTTCGGCGCAGTTTGCCCATGGCACAGATTTGTCGACAACAGCGTGATACCTATCTATCGTCTCATCCCTCTTGCAATTCTCGTCTTGCTTCTCAGGCGTCTACCCATGGTCCTGGCTTTCCACACGAAAATTCACCAGATCGAACATTGGCAGCATGCATCCTTCGTGGGCTTTTTCGGACCCATCGGTGTAAGCGCAGTGTTTTATCTCTACATCGCTCGAGAATTCCTTCGTGAGATCGAAGTGGACGGGCATGAGCGTCAGGATGCTGCCCAGGAGTCCGAAGTCCTTGAGGTCGTGGTCTGGTTTCTGGTCGCATGCTCGATCGTGGTGCACGGGCTAAGCATTCCTCTCGGGAAGCTTGGCCTCTACCTGCCACGGACGATAAGCACTGCAATCTCATCTGAAAGGGTATCACGCAGCCCAAGCCGAAACCGGGACGACGCCAACAACAACAACGACGAGCCAAGGTTCAACTTCTCGTCCGGTGCAATCTTCAGCGTTGGACGCAACTTCTTCAGACGCGTTCGGAGTCATACTGCTCGCCCAGTGGGCACCACTGTTCACGGAGAAGACGAGACGCAAGGCATTGTCAGCGACGGATTGCGAAAACAGTCAGATCTCGGATCCCGTCCAGAGATATCTGCCCCTAAAGACGGCCGACCCTTTGGCAACCCAATCAACGACTTCACGCGGTTGAGACACCCTGGCCAAGCACATGACGCTGCTGCCACGAAGAACCAATTCATTACTCGAAGAGCTTCTGGCACTACCACGCCCGATGCTGCAACATTCCAGAGAAGCATCAGGTTCCCAGACGAGGGACACGTGTTGAAGGCTTCAAGCGTCCTCGGAAGTCGCGAGTAGTACTGCTTTCGTACTGTCTCGAGGCTCAGCTGTATCTCTGCAGTTTCCTGGACCTTCTGAGCCGCCCGAGCAGATGCGCGTGGACTGTGAAGGCGAGCTCATGCTTAGCTGTGGCATAGTACGAAACAGACATGGCTTTGTGTTACCTCCACAACGCAGACAAGCACTTTCAACCTTCTTGGCCCCCGGAAAGTCTTGCATAATGGTCGCACTTAATGCGACTCGACTTGTGATCGTAGGCGGCATGAAGCAATAGCGATGCTGTCGCGTGATTTTATTCGGTCATCACTGTGCTCCAACCAATCATAATGAGTTGATTACCCCGCCAGCCATGAAAGCATGTTGATGGGTTGAACTTTCAACTGGCGGGGGTAAAACAAAGGCTCGTTGCCCGACTGACCTCTCTTCCTTCTATACTCTGATCACACACAAAGCCAACACAAAGACACTCTCGTTGCTCCGTACCAGTCTCAACTCAACATTTACAGCTCTTCGGTTCACTCAGACCAAACGACGACATGGCTTCAATTTGCCCTGTGGTTGGCACAACCACCAACGTGCTCCCTCCACACCACCCAGAGCTCTCTTCTGGCAAGTCAAGCATTACGTTGCGAGGGCGAGAGCGATGACGAAGCTGACGTCTGAATCCATAGACCCAGAGGCCAGATGTCCCGTCACGAACGCCAAGGTGGGCCACCACGACGATAGCATCATCCACCACCACCCGAGCGTACCAACAGTGCCCAAGGACGACAAGGAAGCCATGGACGCCTCGCAATGCCCGGCTTTGAAGGGGGCAAACACGAAGACTGCTATCACTGATGCGGTGAGTAATTTCAGGAGTGCATACAATCGTGGCCCGGCTAGCAACATCTGAAGCTGGAGAAGAGGTCTTAGACATCAACATCACAGCGCACCAGCAGAACTCTATCGGGGCATTCTGCGAGACGGTGCTAGCTTGGCCACGATATTATGGCTCTGTTCCCCAATTTCTGAAGGTCTACTGACTCCCGAAAAGACATGCCCTGTTGTAGGGCCAGTAAATGCACATCTCCCACCAACCCACCCAAAGCTGAACGAGAAGGAGGCAGGTGCTATTTGCCCGGTCACGAATGCCAGCCTAAACCATCACAAGGGTAAGGTTGCGTTGCACCCTACGGTTGCAGATGATGCGCCGGCCGCAAAGTGTCCTGTTGCGGGTGCGCAGATGGCCGCTTAGAGTTATGGACGATATGAGGATATGAGTGGAGGGCTAGCACAAAGACATGTGTGTACATATCAAGACGAGGCGTTGGTAGTTGTCATATTGGTCAGCTTCTTTGCTTGAGATGCCATCGGTTGCACCGTCAATTTCCAATCAAAATATCCATCAATATTGGAGCGGCGTCCGCCACCACATCCTGCTCTCATCAATGCATTTCACATGCACATTATGAAAACATGACCCTTCAACGCTTACATCCCAGAGTACGCGATGAAGCAAGTGCCCTACTACGAACGCGATGTCGACTTCGATGAGTTGGCGAAACGCGATCCGGACTTCGCGACCATCTCGCAGCGAGGCAAGTGCGAAGGCTTCATCAATTTCCAAGACACGAAGATAGTGCAGTACAGCTTCTCGCATCCCCAGTCAGTCACGGTACTAACAAGACGGTAGACAACTCACCAAGAGCTTACTCAAAGCCGATTTCAACCTCTCAATTCAGCTACCAGACGACAAGCTCTGCCCACCAGTTCCCGTCCGATGGAACTACATCCGCTGGATCCAAGACCTCCTTGACACGACCAACGAGGACTATCGAGAAACCTTCGACTCAGACCGTGAAGTTCTCGGGTTAGACATTGGCGTCGGCGCGTCATGTATTTACGCCCTCCTCGCGTGCTCCACGCGAGAGAACTGGCGTATAGCAGGGACCGACATTAATGCCGAATCTCTCACCTGGGCACAATGCAACATCGACGGAAATGGCCTGAGATCGCGAATTAAGCTGAAAGAAGTCTCCAACGAGGGTCCTATCCTCGCACTCGACGCCATGAAGATCGAAGAGCTGGATTTCGTCATGACCAACCCGCCCTTCTACAGCTCTCAATCCGACTTCGAGTCCGCAGCGAAACTTTCCGAAGACGGTAGAGATGCTCCCTCAGCAGTTCTCACCGGCGCGTCAAATGAGATGATCTGTCCCGGCGGCGACGTGGACTTCGTCACCAGGATCCTGTCCGAAAGTCTCCGTCTTCGGGACAGAGTGCAATGGTACACTGCCATGCTCAGCAGACTCTCGTCACTACAGCAGATCATCACGAGACTAAAAGGACACGACATTAACAACTTCGCGGTAACATCGCTCCACCCGGGCCATAGGACGAAGCGGTATGCTGTGGCGTGGAGTTTTGGGGATTTGAGGCCGAGGAATGATGTGGCGAGGCATGGAGAGTTGGTGTTGAGTGTGTTGCCGCAGTTAACGGCGCAGACTGTTAAAGTGGCAGGGCGGGATGTCAAGGCTTGTGGATTGAAGGTTAATGAGGTGATGCAGGGGCTTGATGTGAGGTGGCAGTGGAGGGCGCTGCTTGATGCGGGCGTGATGGAATGTGCTGGGAATGTGTGGAGTCGAGCTGCGAGGCGGAAGAAGAAGATGGTCACGGGCAATACAGAAGGGGACAATATGGCTGTGGATGAGAAGAAGGACGAGAGTGAGGAGGAACAGGCCGCCGCTCTCGCTGTCAAGATCACCTGTGAAGATCAGAAGGTGGAAGTCCGATGGCTGAGAGGACACGAGTGGGCGCTGTTCGAGAGCTTTTGCGGCATGCTCAAGCGTTCTATTTCTGATCGCAAGTAGCTGTACTCTACACTACTTCAACGAGGTGACCGCGTCTCTGTGTGGCGCGGTTCTGACCAGTATCCGCCTGCAATATCCCCCCTGACACGTAATACCCAATTCCTTGCTCCTTTCACTCTGACACGTTCTCAATCAACCTACTTCCACTGAGCCTCCTTACTCTTCGTAAACGTGTTCAAAATCGCCACAATCTTCTCCAAACCCTGCAGCCACTCATCCAACTCCTTGTGCACTCTCGGCTGATCATCACCGAGGTTCGCGTAGAAATCTTTGCGGTACGGGCACGCAGACATGGCGAGGGAAAAGACAGGTTTGACAGCGAAGGAGTGGTGTGGTTTGAGAGTGCCGCCGTAGGCTTCGCGGAAGGAGACGGAGAGTTCTTGGTCGGAGTGCTTGAGGTTGTGGCGGAGACCCTGGGCGGTGAAGTCGAGGCCTCTGGCGGGGTCGTTAGTAGAGAGGGTTGTTGTTAGGAGGGGAGACTGTGGAATGATCTACCTTGTGAGCCATAGGAGCCCTTCTGTTGCGGTGTGCTTCTTCGTCTTGAGCTCGTTCCGTACCAGGTCTTGGAGTGTCTCTGAATCGACAGGGCTCTCGAGTTGACGATCGCGGATCTTCTTGATGTTGCCGCCCATGTCGGTCTTGACAGGCTTGAAGGCTGTGGGGCCTAGGACGTCGAAGAGGCCGGTCAAGGCTTCTGCGGCTTCTAGGAATTCGGTGGTTGAGATGGCGCCGCCATCTTTGCTTTCGTCGACGGGGACTTGGGCGAAGGACTTCTTGCCGTCAAAGTACGTGCCGCCGGGTGGAAACGCTGCCATGGTCGTTGGATGCGGAGGATCTCGAAGGGCGAGTCTGGTGTGAAAGTGGCTGTGGCGATGATATGACCTGCAGGATACATGGAGGGGACATGTTCATTAATGTAACTTACGGTGAAGCTTTCGATCTAGTTAAGCGTACACGTGGACCCTGGTTGATCTAGCACCAGAGCTCAACACGAGACGTGCTCAGGTACGAGCGTCACTCCCTCGCAACCGCATCGACCACTCGCCTCTTTTCAGACGAATCGAACATGCTCATGATTCTTCACATGCCCGAGTTGTGCCACACGATCAGCACGACGGAAGACCGAAGTCGGCAGCAGATGCGGGCGGGATGCATGAGGGGTGCCCGTCTAAACCATCAGCCTGAATTGTCAATGTCTTTTCATCAGGGAGGTGAACCTTTCGTATTGCAGTATATAATCGTAGCATAAACACAATCTCTGCTGAAAAAGCTCAACATACTCCTCGTCTCTCTCCGTCCACCATGTCCACAACCTACAACATCGCCTCCATACCCGGCGACGGCATAGGCATAGAAATTACCTCGGCAGCCGAACAAGTCCTGCACAAACTCGCCTCAGTCGTCGGCACCTTCACCTTCAACTTCACCACCTTCGACTGGTCCTCAAAAGCTTACCTCGAACGCGGCTGGTACATGCCCGAAGATGGAATGCAACAGCTCGCAAAGCACGACGCAATCTACTTTGGTGCAGTGGGATGGCCCTCAGTACCTGACCACATCTCCCTCTGGAACTTGATCCTCCCCATCCGAAAGTGGAACAACCAATACGTCAATGTACGACCGACGCGGATCCTGCCTGGTACTACGGCACCCTTAGCACAATGTCAGAAGAGGCCGCAGGATCTGGATTGGGTGATTATCAGGGAGAATAGTGAGGGCGAGTATGCTGGACAAGGTGGGACGACGCATGAGAACAGTCCTCATACTGTTGCGACGGAGGTGGCAATCTTCTCGAGGGTTGGGATTGAGAGGATTATGAGGTTTGCGTTTGAGACGGCGAAGAGTCGCCCGAGGAAGAAGTTGACGATGGTGACGAAGAGCAATGCGCAGAGGCATGGGATGGTGTTGTGGGATAAGGTGTTCTATGAGGTGGCAAAGGAGTATGAGGGGGTGGTTGAGCATGACAAGATGTTGGTTGATGCTATGACTGTGAGGATGGTCAACAACCCTGAGTCCATGGACACAATTGTTGCAACAAATCGTGAGTACTTGTGATTGGTCGATAGACGACTGACCAAGAGCTAACTTCGTGTTCTGCCTAGTCCACGCCGATATCCTGTCTGATCTTGCCGCAGCTCTTGCTGGCTCGATCGGTATCGCTCCCTCGTCGAATCTCGACCCAACAAGGCAATACCCATCCATGTTCGAACCGATCCACGGCTCGGCGCCTGACATTGCAGGCCAAGGAATAGCTAATCCGGTTGGGGCCTTCTGGTCAGCGGCCGAGATGGTGAGGTGGCTTGGACAAGGCAAACTGGACAACGTCGCGGACGGCCTCATGCAGGCCATTGAGAACGTGACGAGCAGTCCCGAGACGAGGACGAAAGACATGGGTGGATCTGCGAACACGAAACAGGTTACTGAGGCTCTTCTCAAGCAAATCGATGTCGTGTTTGGGAAGCAATAGAGAGACTTACAGTCGAATCGCTAATAGATCTTTGCCATAGTCTATGGCCTCACGTGTCCGAAGTCTGTGTACAAGGTTGACGGGAGCGTTGTACTTCAGGTAGGTAGCCATAATCTTGATCTCGGCGCCTCGCGGTATATCGAAACGTCGTAGCCCCAAATCTTCTCGCGCGGCTCAACATTCCACTCCTCGTTGGTGCCCTTGAGCAGGCTTCTTCTGCATCATTGATATCGAAGCCGCACGCAGCGGTCCACTCCATCAACTCTCACCTGCCCGGGTCCGACAAAGCCTCCTCAACATCCTCACTCCTCCCCATCCCAACCCTCCTCTCAAACTCCCTCTGCTCCACCTTCGTCCTACTCCTATACCCCTCCCAAGGCCTCCTCGCAAACTGACTCAAAGGCCACACCAACGCCAACGCCTTCCCTTGAATCAACGCCTCACTAATAGGCCCATACGCATTACTATCCAAAGTCTTCTCAACATTATCCCCCTCAACCCAAACACATCCCTGCGGCACGCGTACCCTCCCCTCCCGTCTATCCCACCCCTTTGCCGCCGGATTGACTCTTCCATTCGCGATCTCCTCCGGCCTCCTCTTCGGGTCCAACGTGACGAGATCCCCACCCAACGCAATGACTCTCTTGACAGCAGTTCCGTCAGGGTTATGGGGTTGGTAAAAGTGCACGACGTCGCCGCGCTGGAGATTTCGCGTGGGGTTCCATTGTTTCCAGAGGACGACGTCTTGAGATTTTGTGGTTGAGAAGTTGGGGGAGAGGGTGGGAGCCATGGAGGAGCCGGTTATGGTTGTTGCTTCGAGGACGTGGTCTTTGAGGAAGACGAGGAGGGTGAGGGGCATGCCGAAGGGGAGGATGCAGCCCCAGAGGCCGCCGCGGACGTGGGCCCAGAAGGGGCCTTGCAGGGGCATGGGCGCATAGGTGCGATGGTGATGAGGATCGAGGATGGAGTGGGTTTGCGAAGTGAAGCTTGAGGCTCAGGTTTGAAATTTGACAAGAGCTCATCAAGTCTTGATGAGATGTGCTGAGGCGCTCCCTGAAGCACATATGCGTTTTGCAGTAGGCACTGGCGTGCCAGCAAGAGCAAAGCCGTAAACAGTAGAAAAGACACATGAACAGACATTTGTGAACGTTCCAATCTTCATTTGGGAGAGATCTAGCGCTCTATCCGCTGTCTAATCTAAACAACTAGGGAATCTTTGAATCTCATGCCGTAAACCGTGACCCAGCCTTTTTCGAAAAGCAGAACGCCTACCCCATGAACAGTCCGCAAACCGTACGCATGCACATCATTAGTATGGTCATAGCTATACGTAGCGAAGGGACGCGACGCGCCTAGTCGTCCTCATCGGAGAAAACCTCCTCACCACGCTTGCGACGTGCCATGCGGTCCTTCTTCTTCTTGCGAAGCTCAGCGGATGTGAGCTTCTTAGCCTTCTTGGTGGACTCGATCTTGTTGCCCATGGCATCAAACTTCTCCTCCTCGTCCTCCTCACCCTTCAGACGAGGGCCAGCACCTTGACCTTGCACCCAGTTGTGGCCGGATGGGGTCATGCGACCGTCCATGACTGCCCACACTTCCTCAGTGAGATCCTTGGTGAACTCGGCAGAGTGAGTGATAATGATGACACCACCCTCGAATGACTTGATAGCCTTGGAAAGAGCACCCAGTGAGTCACGGTCGAGGTAGTTGGTTGGTTCGTCAAGAACGATCAAGTGAGGACGCTGCCACGAGCATGCGGCAAGCACGACCTTGACACGCTGACCACCGGAAAGACCCTTCATGCGGGAGTGAGAGACGAGCTCAGCGTCCAGACCGAAGTTCTGGCAGTGCTGCTCGATCTCCTTTCGCACAAGGGGACGGAACTGACCAGAGGCGAGAGCCTCCTTCTGATCGACCTCAGCAACCATCTTCTGGTGAGACTGGATGAGCTCAGTGCGAGGAATCCAGGCGTTGTCTGCAGTCATCATGGGTGTCCACTTCTCGTTCTTCATGCCAACGTTTTCACCAAGTGCGAACGAACACTCGTACTCGTAGGAGTTCTTGAACTTTCTCCGCGAGTGCACACCGATGACACGACGCTGCGAGCCCTCAATTCTGTAAATTTTGTCCATGGCCTTCTCGTCTTCGTCGGTGACGATCTTGTTGGCACGGTCCATGGTCTCACGGTCCTCACCGGTCTGGAACCGCCACTGGATGTACTCGGATGGGGTCTTCTCGAGATGGTGGTCGATGTGTGCAAAAGCGTGCTGCTTGATGTAGGCGATACGGATGTTCTCGTGCTGGTAGACATCACCGGATGTTGGGATGAGCTCACCAGTCAAGACGTTGACAAGCGTAGACTTGCCAGCACCGTTGGGGCCAATGACGGCGATACGAGATCCGAGCGAGCACTGGAAGGTGATGTCCTGGATCTGTGGCTTCGAGGTTCCCTCGTACTGGAAGCTCATGTTGGTGACACGGACGATAGCCTTAGCCTTGGTCTTGACACCCTCGAGGAAACCGGGCTCCGGGAACTTGAACTCCATCTCAGATGCGCCGAGCTCGTAGTACGAACGTGCAGATGGCACACGCTTGACGAACTCGCTGAGCTTACCGCGGTAGCGCTTCAGCTTGTACTTCTCGTAATGGATGACGTGTTGGATAACGTTGTCGAGGAACTTGCTGTCGTGGGAGATGATGATGGATGTGCATGGCGAGCTAGTGAGGTAGTCCTCGAGCCACTTCACGTTCTTGACGTCCAAGTGGTTAGTTGGCTCGTCGAGCAGAAGAATGTCTGGCTTCTCGAAGACTGCACGAGCCAAAGCCAGCTTCATCTTCCAACCACCAGAGAGAGCGGTGATAGGACCGGAGATCTGCGCATCAGCGAAGCCAAACTCGACGAGCTGCTTGCGAATTTCGTCCTCGGTGAGGTTGAGGCCAGCCTCCTTCAGCTTCTTGCTGGTCCACTCGATGGTAGTCATCTCAGTGTCGGCAGAGTCCAAGTCGTGCTCGACGTACACGGTCTTGACCTCGTCTTGCTTGGGGAAGCCTTCGACCTGCTCGTTGTTGATGGCACGCATAAGTGTGGTCTTGCCAGATCCGTTGGGACCGAGCAGACCGTAACGCTGGCCACGCTTAAGGCGGAGATGTGTCTGGTTGAGCAAGATCTTTGCACCGTACGCCAAGTTGAATGTGCAATTGCACAGATCCTCGCCCTCCTCTTCATCTGGCTCGACTGCGTCTTCAGCGGCGGCACCTGGCGAGGCGCGCTTGCGGAGCTGGTCCACGATGTTTGCGGTGTCTGCGTCACCAACGATGGTCTGAACGTATGGGCCGAGGGCGGTCATCCAGGTAGCGTTGTCAGCATCCTTCTGGTCGACGAGCTGACCACCAATAGCAGCGATGAACTTGAGAAGAGGCTCATTTTTCTCGGCGGCGTCCTTGTGCTTGTAGCTGAGGATGTCCTTGAGCTTGCCGAGCACAGTCTCAACGTCGCCGTCATGTGATGCCTCTGGAATCTTGCCGTCCACGACGTTACCGACGCGAATAAGGGTGTCGAGACCTTGCTTGGTCTTCTCACGGGCTTCTGGGTCAGCAATATTGTCGTAATTGTAGGTGAGTCCAGGCATGAGCTTGGGCAAGAAAGAGGCGACAATGTTGGGGTCCTCGACCAGCTTGCACATGTTGTCGACAATGACGGCTGATTTACGCTTGATGGCAGTCTCACGCTCCTTGAGACCCCGCTCGAGCAGTGGAACCATGATAGCCAGAGTTGGCTCGTGGACGTCAGTGACGAAGGTGGTGGCACCGAGCAAGTGGACAGTCTCTGGGACGTTCTCTGGCTTGGCGATACACTTGATGAGCTCAGGAATGAAGCGTTCAATATCCTTGTTGACGATCAACTGGCAGACCTTCTCCATTGTACCGTATGCCTTCTTCTTGATTTCTGGCTTCGTGTCCCACATGGCTTCCGAGACGATTGGAATGAGGTCTGGAACCCGGAAAGCCAGTTGTGATGGGGCGCTCTCGCAGAGAGCCTCGATGCACTCGAGATCGGTCATCTTTTCAGGCCACTTCTGTGCATTGCGGATCGAGTCGATGAAGCATGGGATGAGAAGCTTCACTGCGTTTGGGTTGACGGCCTTGGTGATGGACAGGGCAGCGTCTTGTGCGGCGACCTTGACGGTGGCCATCTTGTCACCGACAGCCTGCGACTGTTAGCATAGTTCCCTCGTGAGAACTCGAGACACGTTTCAACTTACGGAGAGCACGCTTGGGAAAATTTGGACCAATGCGGCCTCGACGGCCGAGGAGAGCTCTGCATGCTTCGCGATGGTTGCGATCGCCTCAGCAGCATTCTGTCGAACCTCCGCCTTCTTCTTGTCCCCAAGAGCCTTCTTCAGGCCCGAGAAGACTGGCTCGATGATTTTGTTGTCGGCATCCTCTCCGTTGGTCAAAGTGGCCAGTTCAAGGCTCGCGCCCTTGGCCTCGTCCGCCGTCTTCGCGACGGAGAGCTTTGCAAGAAGCTCTGTCACCGCTTGGACCTCAGACATTTTGTGTGGTCGTGGGGTGGAGTGTGGTAGGTGTAGGAGGGAAAGTGTAGAAGAGCGGCGACGGCCTTTTGAACCTTGGGATTTCTCGCTCACTTTTTGCAGCCCCTACCGAGCGAGGGCCGCGGCAGCGCTAGGCAAAAAACGTGTGTGCGTTGGTGGGACGGAGAGTTGAACGCCACTTGGCGAAGAAAGTGTCGCGTTGATGTAAAGAAGACGGCAGTGAGGCCGAAATCTCTGATGCTCTTAGCCTCAGCGAGTTGGTTCAGTGCGCTTTCAGACAGTTTCTTCACCTCGTTCGCCTGTTCACGTTCGAAAAGATTTAGTCACGTGACTGAAAGCAGTGGACCCTTGCCCATCTTCCCGTTTCTGTTTTCGCCACTGCAGCAGCAAATCATGCCTCAACGAATTCTCTCGGGCTCGTTCACCGCTCTGTGAGTAGTCAGCAACTATTCTCGGGCCACGGCAGGTCAGCTCCTGCAGCCAATCGGAAAACACGATCATCTCACGACCACATACAGATCTATATCCCTAGAGATGAGTCCTTCACCACGATCTCTACATACATACGGCGGCTAGTCGTATGCTTCAGACATTGGCCTGTGTCGTTGTCCTTTCCTGGACTTTCCCAGCCTAGTGCCTGCAGCAAAATGTCTGTCGAGCACCCAAGACAGCAATAACAGATGCACGACATTCCGCTCGCCACGCTATCATCAAAGCACAAGCAACTGTGGCGTTCGGTCCACTTCCCCAGACGCACAGATGGTGCATGAGCGCCAAGTAGTCATGTCACGGACGTTAGTCCGTCATTACATTCAAGCAATACTTCGACCTGATGGCCCTTTTGTCGGTGATAGAGTGTCAACTGCGCTGAATATTCATGACAAAAGCCTCCGCAGCACTGTCCTTCGACGTTCTGTGTATGCCTTACTTGCACCTGCTCGTTGCTGACCTTCCTCGTACACTTCCTGAGCTTGTTCGATGCTTGGAGCGTGGACTCTCTACAGAGATGTAATCAAGTGTTTACATACCTCTTTCTAGTATAGAAGTAAACAATCATGGCCATATATATAAGAGCGTTAGCCTTTACACCTACTAGAAAACCCTTTAGGCGCAGTATATAAGTTAGAGCACGTAACACCTAATTTCAACACCTTAGAAAACTAAGTCAGATGGGACCTTTTTTACACATCAATGTTATGGAACTCTTCGATGCTGTATGAGGACTAGCCATACTTCCGTTATACTACTTCTAACACTTTGCTTCAATGACTATCCTCGTAGCTGCTCTCAACTTCTTCGCTCCTCTCGAAATCCGCATAGCCCTCACCAGAATCTTGATATTACTCGTTGAAGCCGCTGTCTCTGGAGCAGCTGCATCTCCTCGCTCATAATCAAAAAGACCATCAGGCCCCATAAGCGGTATCGATGGCGGCAGTTCACCCTCCGTTCAAGGTGTAACGTCGTCATCTGACTCGTCCTCCTTCCTGACCTTAGAGTTTCTCTTCACCGCTCCACCCTTCTTCTTGGATGGTGGCGCTCGCCGCTTTCGCTTCCGGGGTTCTTTGCGCTGCTTGGTAGTGTCTTCCTCCTCGTCGTCTTCGCCGCATTTGGTCTCGTCACTATGAAAATCGACTCCGAGACGTCTGATCAGTTCCATACAGTCGGCACGTACAGTCTGGCAGAATCGGGTAACCTTAGCCGGCTCAGGGGCACCGTAGCGCTGCTGAATTGCTCGCATTTGGTCGGCGATTCGTCTGAGTTCCGCATGGAACTCAGCATCATCATAGAGCTGCATCTCTGTCGTCTGTTGTTGGTGGCTCGACGACTCGCCTGTTGGATCGGCCGTCTGTATCGCGCAGTGATGGTTCGTGACACAGGTAGTATGACCCGCAATACTTACACGCTTGCGCTTTCCATCCGACATGGAAGTTTCGGGCTGGGAGCTCATGGTGGCAGGATTGATCTGGTGAATGGTCGAGGGTCTGCTGCTCTGGGTTTGGCTGCGAGACACCTCGTTGTTGCACGTGTTCTTCGCAACGTTAGGATAAGTGGTCTACACGTGAGGGAGGGATATCGCTTGCCTTGTCGTGCTCCCACAAATCACCAACCTCCTTTGGTGTCATCTGCTCCGGCTGTTCTTGGTCTGAATTGGAAGCCATGGCTGATTTTCGAGATTGAATGTGTGTGGTGTGGTGGTGGTGGTGATGGAGACAATGGTAAGTGTCACACGGTGGGTGGCCTGCTTTTAAACGGTAGAAGTGAGGAAGTTGCCGCTGTTGACAGTGAACATAAGTGACAAAAGAACCACGTGGCTCAGCACGAGCCAGCACACATGTGATGGGCGCACCGCGCTGAAGTGAGAGGCCACTTTCCGCACTCGAGTTGCGGCTCGTATGTCAACCCTACCCGACTCTAGTCACCAAGCGCACAGTCTCAAACGGGATCATGTAGGATTGTGATGGGAAATAAGGACCTACAGTGGCAAGGGATTATGTAGACGGGGTCTCTTTCAGATTTCGAAGATCAACAATGCCTTTCCAACGCAGTTGATGACTACTTATATGTCGATCGGGATCGGCCAGAGAATTGAACATGATCCCAGAGTAGATATCCTCGAGGCCTGCAACTCACAATATCAGCAAACAATTGGATGAATGTCTTCCATACATCCCACCGAGCATGCTGTTAGCTAGACTATCCATTAAGGACTCGATTTTAAGGTTTGTGCAGTGCATTTGTCACGATCCAAGCGTGCACCTAGGCTATAGCCCATTAAATCTGATGCAGCAGCCGCCAAGAATCAGGTGAATTTGATTAGTCACCTACAGCCCTCTTATTTGCAGCACCTTCACTCATAGAGAGACACATGCAATACACTGCCTGCTTTTGAAACACCCTTTATGAGCCCAAATCAAGTCCATTAACTTCCCATAAAGCGATAATCCTGCCCGGCTATCGCGCGAGCGGTACTATACTTCTATCGGTACGTGGTACTACAGACACGCTCAAGATTTGCTCTTCTTTGACTCCGCGGAGATGTTGGTCGCACTGACTGAACCAGTTTGGCTTGCACAGAAGGTAAGCTATGCGCTAGGAGTTGTAGTTGGCCGCCGGTTTGGAGGATATGTGCTTAGGTATAAGTTCAGCTACCCGGGGTATTAGGACGACAGTCGAGAGCGCAGGAAATCGAAGTAGGGTAGTTAATACCGTGGCGATATAACTCGATGTGCTCGACATTCGAGATCTCCTTCTCTAGCATCCTCTATCGGCAATCCTAGCGGTGCCAAACAGCGGCCCATGGTACGACAGCGTGGTCCAATTGATCAAAGCCTGCCAGAAAGCCTACTCTTCTTTGTTGCTCTTGTTCATCATATGTGCTTAATTGCTTCGCATTGTCAAGGCCGTGGATGGACTGAAGGATGCTAAGGATGGGACGAGGGCAGTCGAGCATATCCCACGTGCAGTTGTGCACTTTGTTTCCAGAAGATGTTAGCCAGCAGGTCCAGGCCTACCTTCAACAATTCCGCGTGCGAGTTCTGGAGCGGCTTCGAATCAGAGCGAGATGAATGGGCCGAGCAGCTCCTACAGGAAACGCTCCGTGCAGTCGACGAGGGGCAACCCAGGCTGTCGATGCCCATGCGCAGCCACATCAGTCACATCTTCGATCGAGTCAACTTTGCTTGTAGACCGTGCCCGCAGAGCATCGACGACACGACTCTCTGAGACGACGATGGTGACGTGGATAGTACAGACTTGTAGCCAGGCCACCTCTCGCGGCGTGGCCCACAAGAGATCGAGACCGGACGGAGTTGCTGATATCGCGGTCGGTGGATTACACGTTAGCCTGGGTGAGGCTCTTGATGTAGTGGTAGCTCAACACACAGAGCGTAGACACTTTAACAACTCCTATCGGAAGCGAGTCTGACAGACATCACTCTTCGGCAGACGAATTTAACGTTGACAGCCATTCTTGCTGACGGCAGTCTCCAAGTCTAGCCCGCCAGTATCTTAGCTCAACTCAAGGAAGAGCTTCACGCTCCACGCCTGCCACCAAAGCTAGCCTCTGCCTCAGCACATTCAGCAGCATGCAGTCATGCTTCCAGTGTTTGTCCAGCTGCCATCGCGGTGAGGATGCAATGCACAACACCGCAATGGATTCAACCCCTCTATCATGATGTCAGGGTAGCAATTCGGGCGAGCTGCACTCTAATTGCAGCATGTGGACACCTTCCACACACGTCTGGCGCCCAACACCTGTCAAGTAGGGCCCTTTCCGGGGCGGGCCACCCCAAGTGGCACCGCTCCCTTCCTTTACCACCACATCTCTGCCACGACCCTGTCCTTGGATATAGCCTGGGCGTATACCATCTCTACCTATTGCGAGCTTTACGAGTCAGTGCGGTGAATATGAATTGCATCGTCAATAAACATTTTGAGCATTTGAAATTCCATCATAGTGTTAACGTGGAAATTGCTTTCTCGAGGGACGACCATCCCCAAGAATTTTCCTAATGCTACGAGTACATGCTATCTACAGTGGACCCGGTGTCGCTCTAAGTAGAAAAGCACTTCTCATGGCATCTTCAAGCCTAATGACTGACCAGACGGCAAGTCTAATCGCTGTGTGCATGAGAGAGGTTGGTTGACGGTAAGTGCCGATGAGGTATTTTCGCTGGGAACGAAGTGATGTCCTTTAGAATTAGGACCAGGGACCATCGCAAGGAGCTCATGCATTATTAGAACCCAGCCCCTCACCAAGTTGGTACCCGATTGCTGCTACTTGGGTGAGTACGCTTGCTGATTGAAGTGGTCCTGCGGCGCACCCGTGACCATGTACCCCTGCTGATGGGACTGTTGCTGATTGGGTGGATTCTGCTGTCGAGCCAGATGATTTGGGATGCCGGACAAACTAGGAGCTTCGTGTCCCGCTTGGGGCGGCGGCGAAGGGTGAGCATGTAGGCCATCCAATGAAACTGAGGTAGATCGCTGCAGAGGCGTCTGCGACTGGTGCTGGCGGCCACGGTGGGGGCCATTCGGTTGGCGCTGTATGACTTGGCGATTCGGTGGCTGCTGGGGTTGCTGGGGGAATGGAGTTGGTAGAAGACGTGGGACCGCTGACGATGATAGTGAGGCCGCCTGCTGATATGAATTTCCTGAGGCTGATGAGGATCCTCGGTAGCCCAACGGAACGACACTTGGGGGTCTGACTGAGGGCGAGCAGTTGTGTGTAGTGGTGGAGGCCGGGCCACGTGGCGAGTCCCGCTGGTCGGTGTTTGCGGTGGCACCGGCGTTGCGTCGCGCTGGGTTGCCCGCTGATCGGCTGCTGGAGATGGACGTGGCTGCTGGCTTGGCGGGATCATGTGCTGACCTTCTGCAAGCTGCCAAGTGACGTTCGTGGGTGGACGCTGTGGTGCAGGCCTCGATGGCTGCGGATTGAGGCCTGACCATGGTGTTCCCGCATCTTGTTTGATCATGAAAGGGCGCGTGGCGGTCTCCGGGTGTTGCGGGGCAGACTGCGGAAAGACGCCAGATGCGGCTCCAGATGGTGATGGTGGTGGCATCTTCGAGCTTGGTTCAGAGGCGTGGTGTTGTGGCTCGTAGCCCGTCGCGTGTGGACTGGTATAGTCCTCTGTCATGGTTCCGTAGGGTTGATCGACCACAGCGCCGTCTGGCTGACGTTGAGCTGCTTCCATCAGAGCTTCAATCCTGTCGCGTATCGGAGACCCCTGCAGCTGTTCCATCATTTCGTCCCAAGCATCTTCGCATTTCGTCAGAAACAACTCGAACGGTCTCGCCTCTGGCCGCTGCATTTGCGCGAGCTGGGCTGCCCGCGAGCATAATCGAGAATGCTCGCGCATCTCTGGGTGTTGTTGCGCTTGTTGCAAGAATGCCCACGATGCAAACTGTAGAGGCTTGTACAATACTCCGGCGAAAGTCATGCCCATCCATCCACGTGTGGATCACCTCACGCATTGCACACAGGTCCACCATGCTATGAACCACCAAGTTGGTCTATGGTTCTGTCAGCGAGTGTCATATCACATAGCGGCCGTCTGAGCTTACAAGGCTCTCGCTTGCTTCTATAACGGCTTTTGCACTTTCAAGTATCTCGTCGAGGTTCTGAGCCAGTCCGGCGCTGTCCGCTTCGTCTTTGGGGACGGCGTCGTGAGTGAAAGCGGCTTTTGTGTCCATTTGAGGGGCAAACGGTGAGTTTGGGTAGTCTGTGTGCTCGAACAGATCGCGGGCGCCATCATGTCCTCCAATTTCTTGCGCTGGATACTGTGATCCAGTACCGGATTCCCTGTCACAATGTCAGCGCTTGCAAGATGTGAGCCTCACATCACTGATGCAGTTGTTTACCCGTTCGAATCGTGGTCTGTGCCTGGTGGCGGTACGGGTGGTGGTGCTGGTGGTGTTGGTGGTTGTGCTGGTGGTGCTGGTGGTGTCGGTGGTGGTGGCTGGTGGTGTTGGTGGTGGTTGGGCCATGTCTGCGCCGTTGTAGTTGGTGTTCTGCGCCATGACTGCGCCGGTGTAGTCGATGTGGTGGGGAAACACAAAGTGGATGTGAGTTGATTGACTTATCTGTTTGCTAGCGTGTCAATAAAAAGAGGGTCATGTGCTCACATCCCTGTCAACTACGCATTATGAGCAAGGATTATTCTTCACGTGCGTTAAAGCGAACATATTAGATAATGTTTGAGTCAAGGGACAGAGGGAGGGGGAAATAGACATGGGACTAAAAGGAGATAGACGATAGCAGAATAGAGAAGGCGGATTATCTTGGTGCAACCCACAGTACCGGTAGTCCCCTATACCCCAGCGCCTCACTCCAGCCTCAAACCTGGGCGGATCTAGTGAGATGTCTATGCCAGTGAAGACGTTACGCAATGCGATCCCAGCGACGGACGCACGACCTCCCATGACCATCACTGACCAACTTGATTCAGAGCGGATTGCATACTCCCAGGCACACGAGGTCTATTCGACTGCAGCGCGAGACCTCGCGGAGCATGTGACTACGGAGAGCACAGAAGTGAGTCTCACTCTCTTGATCTGTCACAAGCTTGTCTTGCCCCATCATACTGGCCCACTGCGTGCAGCACAAAGTTTTCATCAGACTGAAGAAGGCGCCATTCCAAAGACCACCACGTCGAAGTAAACCGTACTCCACGGAGACGTCGGTTGCACTGCCTGAACCAGTTTGGCTTGCACAGAAGGCAAGCTATGCGCTAGGACTGGTAGTTGGCCGCCGGTTTGGAGGATATGTGCTTGGGTGTAAGTCCAGCTACCCGGGGTATTGGGACGATGGCTGGGAGGGCAGGAAATCGAAGTAGGGTGGTTGATACCGTGGCGATACAACTCGATGTGCTCGACATTCGGTTTCCATCGATCGCATCAAGAATGTAGGCCTCACTCTGAGCCAGAATCTTCCTCCATAGCGACATCGCCTACCTGACTCTCGGCTTTCTTTGCTTTTTCTCGCTGTTTCTTCTTAGCTTTCTTCTCTCGGTTGCGCCGAGTGCGCTTTTCGCGCTCAGCAGCTTCTTTGAGCTCATCGGCTTGCTGCTGTTGTATCTGGTAAGCCTTAGTGGAAGCCAGCTTGGTTCGCACCTTCACTCGCGCCTTCTTGCCGGGTCTTCTGCGCTTAGAAGGCGGATCGCCATCTGGTACTTGGACATGCTCTTCCAGTTTGCGCAGCTGGCTTGTGGTCATAGCAATGCGCCGCACTTTCCAAGCGTAGCGATTTCCTGGTGCCGGATGGCAAGACATGGTGAGGACATCTTGCCCTGATAGTGCCGCAGCTTCGAAGTTCTGATGTGACTGAGCTGAAATGATACCTGTAAAGTAGTATGCTTCTGTTCTGTTCGGCACAACAAATCCTGGGTCTGCATCGTCTGGTGGCGGTGTCTGGATTCTGATCTTCGAAATTGCTTGGGAGGGTTCAGACTTATTCGCTGACGGTGCAAACAGCACGAAATCTACCTCTTCGTCCAGCACGGTCTCCTTTGTTGATATCACATCGTTATTCTGCTCGATATATTCAAAGTCTGCCAGGTGCTTGATGCGCTCAAGATTGGGCGAGGCTGGCGGCGTGCTGTGCTCTGACAGCAGCTCGGATCTGTCAACGACGCGTTGCATTGCTATTCTGCATCGCAGCGCCTTGGGGTCGCTGGATGATTGATGGCGTCGATGATTTTGTTGAAGAGGTGTGGAAGAAGAACCGAAGATTGCAAGATTGTCGGTAGCCCCTCTCATTGGGTGAAAACGACTCGACGCTAGCAGAAGACTTCTTGGCAGCAGTTTACTACCGCGCCGTGCGCGCTCCCTTGAGCTTTCCTGACAATATCTCGAAACCCGCGCATCGTACTGCCATGCAATCAGTCACAATGCCGATGACTCCAGCCGCTGCCCGCCGTTGGGAAAATGATGAAACCGCCAGTTGTTCCTATCCGGACCTCGACGCGATCTCTGTACTACACAATCTTGAGCACCCATGTGGTGGACTGCCTTTGGAAGACACGAGACGCGTCGTTCGTCTCGGGATGAGGATGCAGAGTTGTTGCAGCATCTCTCATACTTCGGTCAAATTCTACAGGCCCTCCGCTGCGTCTAGTTCTTTTTGACTATTCGCAAGCAATTCCAAGACCTGCGCAGTCTTATCTTTCGAGACCGGAAACTGCAGCGGAAAATAAATCCCCCAAGGTACTGCCCTTGGCTTTCACTAGCGCGCAGTACCTTTTTGCTCTTACACGTGCGTAGTGCCTGGTCCTCTAGCGAGCAAGTCTGGATTGTACTGTAGGCGGCCATGTAACCGTACCATGACTGCGCGGACGCGCTGAAATGTATGCATGTGAGGCGCGACGTAGGAACAGGTCAGGGTCGATATCCAGGAGACTAAAATTTCCGTGATGGTCACAGGCAGAATCAGTCGCACTATACATGGTCATTGCGCACTCAAAGGTGGCCAGTCGAAGGTAGAGGAAGCGTCGTGCACACTCGACCAGCATCTGCGATCAAAGTAGAAACATACCGCTGTGTATCTATAGCCTCGACTTCCCCTCAAAGAAGTGCAAGTTCACCGGACTAATCGCCTTCCCCGTCTCAAAGAACTGCAAAATATTCTGCATCCCAAGCGTCTCAAAGCCCATGTGACTATCCACACTCGCTCCGGCCGTATGGCTCAACATCTCCACGTTATCCATCGCCGCCAGCTCCGGATTAACATGCGGCTCATCAAAATGCACATCCAACCCAGCACCTGCAAGATGTCCACTCTTCAAAGCCGCCACTAGCGCTTTCTCGTCAATCAGCTTCCCCCTCGCGATATTAATCAACCTCGATCCCTTCTTCATCTTCGCCAGCTTGTCGGCATTGATAACAGCTTCGCCTCCGAACGGTGTGGCGACGAGGACTATGTCCGCTACAGCCAGCATCTCATCCAACTCCTTATAAAACACCGCCCCACCGCACTCCTCTTCTACCCCACGCGGCAACCTCCTAACATCATTGTAGATGATTTTCATCCCAAAACTCACACTCGCCTTCTTCGCAATACTCTGTCCAATCTTCCCCAACCCAACAACACCCAACGTGTGGCCCCTCGGATTCCTCGTAAGCGCCGCCCTCCTCTGCGCTTCCTTGAACTCCCCCTCCTGACAACTCCTCGCCGCAATCGAACTATACGTGAAATCTCGCATGACACTCAAAATCAACCAGATCGCCGTGTCAGCTACAGACTCCGTACACGCCGCGCCAGCATTACAGTAGATGATTCCACGCTTTGCTAACGCTTCCGTGTCGACCCAATCGAAACCCGCTCCGGCGGATGCGTATATTTTGCAGGAGGATGGAAGCAAGTCGATGAGTTCGGAGTTCCAAGGGGACATTTCGCCGCCTGTGGACCAGAAGGGGCGGTAGATTGCGGAGAAGTCGCCGAAGGTCTTGGACTTGAGGGCGGCGATGAAGTCTTGTCGGGACATGCTGTGGGAGCGAACGATTGTGAACTTTGACTGAAGGGTCTTGTAGAGGCCGCGGTTCCAGCGGATGTCGCCGCCACAGTGGAGGAGGATGGGCTTTTGGGAAGACATGGTCGGAGGCTGGGTAGGTCTTGAAGTGTGTGGAAGGTAAGGTGGAAGGAACGAAGAGGGAGTCTTACCCACAAGCATGAGGTCGAGTAGCAATTTATCTTTCGATAGCCGAACTCAGGCCATGGCCGGACGATTTTGGCCTGGTTCACGCGTCGTGGGGACGTGCTGGGGTTGTCGTGGAGAAAGCCTGGGCATCGATCTGGAAAGAGTTCCCGATTTTCAAAGCCCGAAAAGAGGCAAGGTCCGCCGATGAACTCGAGGTTGAACTTCTTGTGAGATCGCTCGTTGTCCTGGTCACTGTGGATGACTGTTAAATGCACTGTCAGTAATAAGTGGTTATGATGACCCTCGCACCTTCCTATCGGCTACGCTCTTTCGGTTCAGTCAGATCCATCACCCGGCAGAACACGAGACGGATGGCCCACGGGCCGTGCGGTATGTATGTTATTACATTATCAAGTTCCTCGTTATGGTTCATCAACAAGACCTGTTCAAAATGCACACTTCTCAACTCCTCACGCCGATGCCCCGACGCTCCGACGCTTGCTCGAGTGCAACAGGAACAAACAGTATCGGCCGTAAACCCATGAACCATAAGCGATCATAACTCCATGTGTTTCGTCGAGGGCTCTCTAGGCCCTCATCTGTATACAAGCAGCCGGGAGCAACGTCTTCATTCGCTGTCCAGCAGTCTAGAAGACGTCCGCTGGCCACTCAAAGCTCGGCTTCTTGTGAAGGTCTTCGGCGCTCTTCAGGATCTCGACATCAGCGGCATCAGCGAGATTCTCGAAGCTGCCATTGGCACCACTTGGGAGCTTGGGCACTCCATCCTCGCCTGGTACAACAGTAACAACTTCATCAATTCGAACATTCTTGCTGTTGCCACTTCTGGGAGGCGGACTGGCTGAGCGACTGGGACGCTTCCGCTGAGCAGCTACAGCAGCGCGAGACATCATGCGCTCCTCCGATGTCACTGGCTCCGATCGCTTCTGCGGACTGGCGCTTCGAGAGCGGACGGCATGCCGTCCGAAACGGGCAGCGGTGGTGGCATCAGCCGGCTTCAATTTCGCGTCTGCGGTTGCGACAATCTCCTCGTCTTCTTCAAAGACTGGCTCGAGACTTTTGTCTTCGGATGCAACACTACTGCGTGCCGAAGCAGACTTCGCGAGCTCGTCTTCGCTGCCATCGACAGTGGTCATAGCAACGCTGATCGCGACTTTGGTCGGCGACGCAGGCACTGGGATGTTGGACCTCCTATTCGTGGGCGAGGCTTTGTCGGCATTGATCTGCTTGCCTTGGGGCGACTTCTGCTTGCTAGCACCACTATTGGCACGTGTAGCGCGAACAGTGGTTCCCGTCTTGCCCGTGGACTTGCGCTTTTTCTTTGGCTTCTGTGTGGCTTCCTCCCATTCAGCATCGTCGTCAGAGGCACCGCCTGGTCTGAAGGTCTTTTCGTCGTCGTGCATCGTGGTTCGCTTCCTGGGCTTTGCCGACTTCTTCGTTAGCTTGACATTGGCATCGAGTGCCTTAAGCTTCTCGTCCAGGTCCTTGTGGGTCACAGCATTGGCTGATTGCATGGCATGCTGCTTCGGAGGACGGCTGATGCCGTCGTGCTCCATCTCATCGTCTTCGGCCACATGGCGCGGTGATTCGTCATGGTTGTTGGTGTATTCGTCGCCGTTGCCGTGGTTCTCGTTGCCCTGGTCAACCATGGAAAGGCCTTGCTCCTGGTTCACTTCGTTACTCTTTCGTTCTTCAGATCTCTCACGAACACGCGCCCTCGGGTTCGCGCGTGTCCCTCGGATTATGTCCTCACCGTCGATGTCATCGAACGCCTCCCTTAGATTGACGGCTCTCCTCGGCCGAATTTCCGAAGCAAAACGTGCTATGTTCTCTTCGTCGCCTCTGAAGCCAAGCTCTTCTGGAAACAAGACCTGCCCGCTAGACAGAGTTGGGAGAACACCAGGGACGAACTTGGGCTTGTGGATCGTGCTATTGGGAGTGAAGCGTTGATACTTGCCGTTCAGTCTGGGTGCAGGCGATGCCTCAACGAGAGCTTGATCAAGCTCACTGCGTGCCTTTTGTAGCTTGGTCTCGAGGTCGCTCACACGCTTCGTAAGCTTCTGTTGCTTCTTCAGGTCGTACTTCGAGACTGATCTCTTCAAAGCCGAATTTTCGAACTCAGTCTTGGTTGGCGATGCTGAGGATGGTGACTCGCGCGAAGCTGCAAGAGCACCCAGGTTGAAGTCGGACTTGGTACGCTTCAGGCCGTCCCTGAGGCTTTGCAGAGAAGGCTTCCTCAGGTGCAAGCGAGACTTGATGGCACGCAATGGCTTGGAGACACTCTCCGGTACTTCACTACCCTCGCGAGCATCTGCAAGATCGTCGTGGCTACGGCGAAGTGCAGAACTGAAAGACATGTCGCGGTTCTGCTCCGTTGGTGGTGGTGCAGTACTCTCAAGCTCGATGGCGGAATCGCGTTGCTGACCAAACGTGACATGCTGTCCTGGCAGCTGGCCGGCGTTCTTCATCTGAGCATACCTCGCTTCGGCGGCAGCTTTCAGTCTCGCTTTGCGCTCAGCTTCTGCTATGTTCTGGCGTATGAGCTCCTCTCGTTGCTCTCCCCACATGCGATTCCATAGCTTGATTGGGTTGAAGCCGGAGGTGAAGGAGTTGCCGAACTTGAACATGCCGCCGCCTTCGTCTTTCTTTTGCCGGGCGGCGATCTCAGCCACCCGCTCGTCCCTGGTGTCCTTCTCATATTGAATGGTCTTCTCGATTGTGTCTTCTTTTGGTGTCGGCATGCCATTGTGGTAGTCGGACATGAGCTCGTCGACCATCATGAGGTTGCCGCTGTCGGTGCGTGTGAAACGCGTGTACACGCTGGGAGGCTTGTCACTGGGCTTGTCGCTCAGGCTGCCTTCTTGAAACTTGGACTCGCGTGATGGAGACGGCTGTCGTTGAGGTAGTGCCTGAAGTGATGCCTCATGACGGAGGTTCAGGTTCGACAGGTTACGGCTACCCCTCTTACGGCGGAGACCGCGCTGTGCCAGCGGTGTAGTGTCAGTCGAGATGCTGCCGTCGCTCACGCCCGCGTGGCTCGAACGTGACCGCTTTGGTGTGCCTTGCCCTTGGTGGTCGACCACCTCAAGCCGACCGTCTCGCTCGTTGTACACGGTATCATCCTGCGCCTCACGCTTCCTCTTCGAGCCGGATGCAGGTGCACTTGGTGGTCGGCTGCCGTTCATGCTGGTTGCGTAGTCGACACGGTCCTTTGGTGGAACAGGCGGCGGCGACTCCGCCATGATCGGACTGGGAGGTCGAGCAAACTTCTGAGCAAGCGTTAGTAAGGCCTGGCGGGCATAGTCGCTGGTCATGTCCTTCCCCTGTCCACGGCGGCGGCTGCACTTCTAATAGTGACTTTCCCGTCATGCAGCAAAAGCAGCTCGTCTCACGTACCGTCTGTTCGCTGTGCCGGCTTCCAATCAAACCACTGTGGAGTCGACAACGGCGTGGCTGCAGCTGGTCCAAACACTTGCCTCAAAGTGCCGGCGGACGCGTTTCTGGCGTTGATGAAAGATGTCGAGAAACAGATGTGTACACTCCAAGCTGTACACGAGTAAATGAGAAAGAAGAAAACAAAACCTTCGCCCGACTCGACTCGGCGGTGAGTCGGTCAAGAAGCAGTCTGTGCAAGAGGTGAACATACAGTATATATCTCACGGACGAGTCGGCGTCTCGGCTGTCTCCAAGGGCCCAATAACCCTATCGTCTCACGCTTGCACGTGCGAGTGGGCTTTTGGCCGCGAACCTTAAATCACGAACCACCCACGCGTTCGTCCCATATTTCACTCACTTGATACGCGTCTTTCTGGCGTTCTCCCTGCCAGACGAACGACCGCTGTGCCGCTGGAGATTGTGATGAGCGTCTTTCAGATCGACGGCACATCACCATCTAGCATACAATATAACAAAGAGCAAATGGACAATGGACAATGTCGGCTTTCAAACAGCAATAATGGACATTGTCTCTCTTTAAACATTCACGAGGCCTTTGTGTCAGGTGCTGTGTGAAGCACAATGTCTTGTAGTATAAATCTGTCTGCCAACTGCGTCCATGTTCCTGAGGATATCTCTTGCTAACAGCAGTCAATCTGGTACTCACAGCACAACGCCAGATCCTGCCACAGCAGCTTCATCCTACAGCCAACACTCGGCCATCAGGTGTCAGTGATCTATCAAACAAGACAGAAAAGATGCATCTTTCCACAGTCCACCGTAGCAGGTACTACAGCAGAACGGTCGATCGACGAGGCCTCAGCGAGCCCGCCGGCAACAGCTACATGAGCAGCGCCGAGGTCACGCTTGTCATCATCTGCGTTATCGCAGTCGCTCTCTTGGGGACGTGGTTCGTGATGAAACGACGACAAAGATGCAAAGCCAAGCACTCGGGCCAGGGGTCGCACTTTTCCAGAGACAAGATTCAGAAGTTGCGAGACCTTGAATCCACCACAGGAACGAATGTGCATACACCGGGCACTACCACACAGTCGCAAAATGCAGGCTGGGACACTCCAGCGGTTGCGAAGCCAGCAGGAGCATACTCTCCTGTTGAGTCGCCGTATGGGCAGCCAGGGTATTGGTACGACAGCAGGACTGATTGAAACCATCCAGCTATGTCGAACGCAGGTCTCGAGCCAGTACCCGTGGCAGGCCAGCAGTGAGCATGTCAAGATCTTTCGTCGATGCTGGATGGGACATATGTAATCATGTACTTGGGAAGCGAGGCGCTTTGATGTAGACTCGTAATGAAAGCTCTCGAGAGATCACCCAAACCTCTCGTTTCATGTTCCTTTTTCATTGTCACTGTCGTCCGTCCTTTGCTGCCACTAATTGGTCTAACCGGTTTCCTGAGCATCAGATAGCCCTGAGCAGCATCGGTTGCGAAAAAGCAATCTGTACGCGATGCTATCGATCCAATCCCGACAATACCGCAGAGCCGCCGTGCACCAGGTCTTGTGCAGCCGTGAAGGAGGGGGGGCAGCGGTTGTTGTAGCCTTGTAGGCTCGCCATGTGCGGGGCACGAGCTAAGCAGCTCGCCGCATTAGAAAGATGCGCGCAGATGTCGTAATGGGAGACTCAAACATCTGATAAAGCGTTGCTTCTGTGGATGTGGTACGGGTGTGGTATGGTACCAAAGAGGTTCAAGAAGGTGTATTGCTCGTTCCAGGAAGTCGGTCTGCCGGTCCGCGGGTTAGAGTCGGCGGAAACCGGCTCGACGTCACAAGCCTGTCGCGCTGGTTGCAATTGATATTACCTCTCTTGCATCCACTTGCATGTCGCAGCGGCTAGAACGATCAGACAACCAAGCCAACTGCAGCATACGCTACCAAAACACATCGTCCATACCATATCCACTCAACCTTTGAACAGTCGACTGTAGCAACCACTCGGCGAAGCGGCTTTCGGAGAAGATCGCGCGGCACATGTGCTTGGCTGGGATGACCGGTCCAGGATTGTAGAAATCTTCCACACACGATCAGATCGGGCTGCTGGCAGTCGAAAGATCACTGCCGTACTGCGATACCACGAGGACGAACCAAGCCGCGAACATGCCGACACAAAGACCGTTTCTGGGCAACTTCCTTGCGGCGTTCCGAGCGCATTCACAGCCACTACCCAAGTCTACGCCCTCAATATCCACACCTGCAGCCGCAGCCTCGTCAGCAACAATATGGACGGCGGCACCGCAGCAGCCTCATAAATCGTCCTCGCCCGCTCCTGAACAGGCCGTGACAAGTCCGAAACCTATAAATGTGAAGAGCAACCCGTATGCACAGACAACGACAGCAGCTCAGGATCGACAGCTTGTATCCTCTCTCCCGCCTTTACAGCACAACGTGAGTCCTGCAACACATCTACCTCGATCTCCGCCTTCGCCAGGACCAGTGTATGGCCCGCAGAACAAACCACAACCCAGCTATCCCTCGGCGCAGGACGTACGGCGGTCTCGCAGAGGGAGTGACAGCAGTTCGGAAGGGTTCCGGGAGGTGAGAGGTCCCGGTGAGAAGTGGTTCATCGGTGGTCTGACTGCCAATGGAGACGAGAGGTACTACAAGCTCAGCATGGTGAAAAGAGACAAGAGCGCGGATCGAATATCGACCGATCAGATGAGCTTATGAACGTTTTATGACTGAATGATTACTGCACAGCGTTGGATGAGCATAGACATCGGCTTAAGAGCGGAACTCTCTTGCAGCAAGAGAAACCTTGAGGAAGGAACAAGGAATTGCGAGAGAACGAAGTGTACATTTCGCACAAAAGCATGACGCAGGAAGCTGTAAGCTCTCCTGCGCAGAGTGAGAGGCGCCGGACAAGCGAGCATAGCCCACGAATAGGATGGTGACGAACAAGGATTTGTTGCAGCTCTACATTGTCTCCACCACGACCAATATCCTCAGCGCTGGGACAGAAGACAGCACGGTGAGTGAAAGCTTTCAAAGTATGATCGCAGCTATGGCTACTGAGAGGAAGTCTGCCACCTCGCACTTGGTCACACTAACATGCGCATGAATAAAAGCTGTCGCATGAGTGCGTATTCGCTGTCCGAAATGCATGAACAGTGACCATGTGATGACTCCTCACAGACAAGTCATGATATGTCTTGATGAGTGAAGGTCCTTTCTCTCTCGTGTATAAATCGCGCAACTCCCACACTCTCCTGGTCCATCCATCACAAGGTATAGCCACCTCATGCCTTCTGCTGACGAGTCAACACTCCAAAGATTGCATTCTTCTTCCATAGCTCGACACCGTTGCTCTGGTACCTAGCGAACGGTCTTTGTCCTCGTCTACCTTCCAGCCATTTGAATCGTCTCGCTCTCCTTCTATCCATCACGGCCCCGGAACACGTCGGCCGACCTCTGAGACAAGGCTTGAGCCCGCGAACGTGGCAGCCACACTACGCCGTCGAAGAAGCAATTCCTCATTCGGCAGCTGCGACGCCCCAAACCGGCACGAAGAACGAGCTTCTCTCGCACCGAAGATCTTCTCGCTCACCGAAGCCACGGCGACCACGTGAGCGAGATACATCACTTCCACTCCAACCTATAATCTCCTCCCGGAAGCGAGAGTTCGTGATACCATAGGCACTGTGGACCACGATACGAGCGCCGCTCAGGCAAACGCCAGAACGCCTTCCCACAACCACCTCCAGTCCAAGTGCAGATCACGGTCCACAGCGAGCTACTTTCACCACACCAAAACGTACATTCGCTTTACGCGTCCGGACAGGGAAGTTACGACGCATTCCAGAAGATCGCCTTCGTCCTAGGCGATCGGCTGAGGCATTCGATGAGATCGACAGCGCAGCACTCGTATCTTGATTAAAGGCTTAAGTCGTCGGGTGGCCTGGTGATTATTCGGCCTCGCACAACTGGCCGATCTTACCGGAGTCCCGATCGGAGAGGCAACCGAGGTATGGGAGGGTAAAGCAAGCCGAGAGAGTGAATGGTGCAGATAGAGTGCGTTGGGACGTGGTTACTGCTGTGTGATTGAAGGGCTCCAGGCTTGGTGTGTAGACAAAGAAACGGGCTTGGGCGACAGCTTCCTGCTACTGAGTTTGTGAGAGCGCCACTGGATGGCAGGTGTTACCATACTATAGGTAAGTTTTGTGTGATCGAGTCCTTTGAAAAAGGTGATATATAGACGGACGATTGGGTCGAGGAGCTGGGGATTGACAAGCAGCGCATCGATTCCCACCGCAAGCGCAAAGAAGAAGACCAACTTAAAAGGACATATATCAAAATGCCCACCACATCATCGCCACTCCTCTCCCTCCCGCGAGAACTCCGGGACATGATCACAGACAACATCATCACCAGCTCCCAACCTTTCCGCATCAACAGCAACAAGCTTCAGCCTCACCCCCGTCTAGTCACTAGAACCCAATCCGGCCTCGACACCTCCTGCAAACAGTTCCGATCCGAGTACGCCTCCCTCCTCCGACGTGCAGCTTTCAACCCCGGCGCCAGAACCATCGCACCAGTCTACAACTTCGACTTCAGGGAGTTGATATCTTTCGTCGAAGGTCTCAAGCCCAGAGAGATTGCAGCTGCGAACAGGAACAGAAATTTGATTGTCAATCTGTTTGTTCTGGATATCGATGATCTCAATCTGAAGAGTTTGAAGCGGTGGGTTGAAGTTTGTGAGGTTACGGGTTGTGAGGTGTCGTACGTGGTGCAGTGGAGTGCGTTTGATATGGGGCGGATCAAGGGGTTGGAGAGAGATGTGGGGATGTACAGAGAGGGGAGAGAGTTGTTGAAAGTGCTTGCCGCGAGGAGTGTGAAGTGTTGGAATTGGGAGGCGTATCAGGAGGGGTTGAGGGGGTTTCGGTGATATGTGCGCTGCATGGTGGGCCGCGTCGAATTCTAGGTGCTGTGTACATGTGGCAGAACTCAGTGAAGTCTTCTACATTGGAGCGATTCAACAGCGCTCAATCTATTGAACACGACAGCTCTCTTCAGTAGTTGGGCTCCATGTTGTGTAATGCAGAATAAGCTTGAAAGATTCGCTGAAGACGATCTTCTTCACTGCGAGCTCGCGGGAGTCGAAGGAGAGTTGATAGCCCTAGTGCCCCGTCAGTGATATGTCCTTAACATGTAGGTTGATGATGTTACCAGCTGGGATTGTATCGAGGACCGCATCTCTGGGACTTCGAGCTCAGGCAAGACTTTCGGCGATACGAGAAAATCCATCCATGGTGCATCTCTCCAATCCTACCGAATCATGTGATGGTATTGTCTCTCGAGGCCTTGGAGTATCGCGTGTGGCATGAGGTCACGAACGACAGGAGCCAGAACAGTCGCGAACTCTCTGTGACGGGAGGTACAGTGGCGCTCGTCTAGCGATCCATCTAGAGCAGTCATCGTTGTACAGACACACCTATATCAGCCCCTGGATGGAGGCGGGAATCTATACTTTCACAGTAGACTGGAGCTAGATCTACGGACTGACAAGGTGTTGCCACTGCTCCCAAGGCACGTTCCTCGGCGTCAACCACTGCTGCGGATGCAGGGAATTAATGATTGAGTTCCATTCCGCCTCCGTGGGAAGCGCTGTAGAGGCTAAAGGCATCAGAGCCGGTCCCTTTCGTGAGAACACTGATGCCGACCATAACCTCTACCTTTACGACTTTGAAGGCCATGGGACGTCCCCAACTTCGCCGCAGAGCAAGATCAGCATTAGTTCGCTCGTAGAGTATCTCCGTAGTGTTTGAGCATGCCAACATTGGATCAAATCACGGCCGAAGGGTATGGCAGCAATAGTTGGTGCTGTTGCCAATGCGGGTGCATCATCCGCCACCGGAGGACTTGGACTGTGCTGACTGATCATCTTTGAAGCTTCCCGCGAGTTTCACCCAGTCCTCGAGCTCAGAACACACAGCAGGTGGTTCTTGCACTGTCAGACATGTCTCTACGATCATCCGCAGTGCCATGGAAATGCGCACGATGCATGATTCGCCAAACCCGTCGCTCGTATAGCACACCAACATTGACACATAACCCCCCACCGCCACCGTCCTCCGGCGCATCGAAGCTCACGAGCCGACGGCTCATATCTCTGCGAGGACAGGAAACACCCAAATTCCTGCAAGGCCTAATTACGAACAACGTCCGTCCCGAGTCAACGAGCGGCTTCTACGCAGCGTTTTTGACAGCGCAAGGAAAAGTGCTTCATGATGTATTCGTATATCCTGTCTCAGGCTCGCGGTGGCAGAAAGATCAAGGCGGAGAAGCAGACGAGCCTGGATATCTCGTCGAGGTCGACGCAGAACAAGCAGAAGTTCTAGTGAAGCATCTGAAGAGACACAAGCTGCGCAGCAACTTCAAGCTCAGATTGCTCGATGAAGGCGAAATGAACGTATGGAGTCTGTGGCGAGAAGGCGAGAGGTGGACATCGCACAGCCAGCCTCAGAGCAGCAGTCGTGATGATGGAGTCATCAGTCTGACGGACTGTCGAGCACCCGGTATGGGTCAAAGACTGATCCTACCGGAAAACACTTGCAAAACGCTGGAAGATTTGGAAGAAGCACCGCTCTCCGCATATACCATTCGACGATACTTGAGAGGTGTGGCAGAGGGCCAGAGAGAGATGCCAAGGGATGTTTGTCTGCCCATGAACTGCAATATCGATCTCATGGGTGGGATTGACTTCAAGAAAGGATGCTACCTTGGTCAGGAGTTGACGATCCGAACACATCATACGGGAGTGGTGCGAAGGCGAATATTGCCCATTGTTCTGCATGAGCAAGGTACCGAAGCTCCTGAAAAGCAGGATTACGACCCCTCTTTGAGCATCAACGTGCCCGATTTTATTGGGCAAGATCTGAGGAAAGACGACAAGCGGAAGCGCAGTACTGGCAAGTTCATCGCCGGCGTAGGCGGCATTGGCATCGGCATGTGCAGGCTGGAGCAGATGACAGATCTTACAATCTCAGGCGAGCCAAGTCCGTTCACTCCCGAGGACAAGTTCACGATCCAGAGCGCGAGTGGCAAGGAGTTAGGTGTCAAGCCCTTTGTACCAGACTGGATTAGAGGAGGCATTCGAGGACCGAAGATACAGAAGCGCGTCGAATGATTTACAGCTTTGCTTTGGGATTGCTCTCTTTCTGACGAGCAGACCAGGCTTCACCACCGCCGAGCACTTCGGTGCCTCTGTCAAGGTCAGCTGTCTGACGCTCGCCGAGCCATTGTGGTCGAGTATTCAGTAAGCCTGGCTCAACGTTCCAAGCACGACCGCCCTCGATATAGATTGTGCCACCACTGAGTCCCGAGTCTGCTAGAACACCCACGACGATCTTGGCCACATCCTCAGGACTATTGAACGGAAGTCCCGCCGCTGTCCATTGCTTTTCGACACCCTCGAAAACGCGAGTCCTGGTAGCCCATGGGCAGATTGCGTTGGTTCGGATTCTCGGCGACGCCTTACGTAGAGGATCGCGTAGCATTCTCATCAACCCAAGTACGCCATGTTTGGCAGGAACGTACACCCACAGACCTGGATCCTCCCGGAACCCGCCAACACTACTTGTAAACGTCAAGCTTTTGTCGCTCTGCTGGTCGCCTTGTCGGAGATATACGGTTGCGACGCGCGCGAAGTAGATCGGGCCCTTGAGGTTGACATCAACTACACTCATACTTCGCACGGGCTCCTCCTTGACACTTTCGAGGTTCAAATCTGAGTCGAAGATGTTTCCCTGCTCGACTATGCCAGCATTCGCCCAGGCGTGATCGATACGACCGAATGATCTAAACGCAGCATCGAACAACTTCAAGTTATCCTTGTATGATGTCACATCGCAATGGATGAACTTCGCAGCGGGACCCTGCGCAAGTTCTCGCTCCAGAGCTTTCCCAGGCTGGTCTAGCACATCGCCAAAGAATACATGTGCACCAGCTTCATGAAGGAAGCGAACGGCGGCTGCACCAATGCCGGTGGCGCCCTGCATGATATTAGCTTCGTTCTGGTAACTAACGCGATAGTCTACGCACTCCTGTAAGTACCACTACCTTGTCCCGCAAGACAGAAGTATTCGATGGATGGAATTGGTAAGTCATTATGACAGAGGTCGACTCTCACTCTTCTTCTCGGTAGCAGCGCTTCAAGAAGAGAGCGAGAAGGACGGTCGTCAGGTCATGTCATCATCTTGAACTTCGGCACTTGAGTCCTCAGAGCAATACCCCGCGACTGACTCCACCAGCTTGCACAGAGTACGGAAATTGTCCGCCGTACGTTGCCATGTCCCTTGCATGCCGTAACGACTTAGTGCTATGCTTAAACTCAGGCTGTGACGACATCTGAATGTGTCGCACAGAGTTGCGCACGACCTGGCCTGTGCGGGAGTCAGGTCACACTGCATATCCCTTGCTACGGCTTCCCCAGACATCTCACTGCGGACCGCTGTCACACCTCACGGCTGGCGATCAAGCACGGGAGTGGGTGCCCACGTCGCTGCGCTTCACAGGTGCAGTTCTAGACGGACAAGCGAGAGCCGTGCCGATCAGGCGCAATGCACATGCCCTGGCATCGGACAGCCGCATGCTCGTATACATGAAGCAAGGCTGTGGATCTCCCTCGAAACATGAACACTCTCGCGAGTCGGCGTTTCTGCATACACATTTTATGCCACGACCAGAGGCTCTGCATGTTCGCCTAATTGTAGAACGAGGACTGTGGTCGCTGCCGTTAATGCAATGTTCACAGCTTTTATGTGTCGTAGCGAGATGTGCATGGGGGTTGTCAACGGCACAATCTGTAGGTTGCCGCGCATTGCAGACTCAGCACGTGGGTACGATACAGCCGGATTGAGCGGTTTGCATCGCTGTGTTGTGCAGTATGGACGCCTTGCGCTTGTTAGTGTCTGTGCTATCAGGATGGCGTCAGCAGTAGATAGAGGCTGTATACTCAAAAGGCTGCAGAGGCGCTTGTCAATAGAAGTACTGCTGTCATTCACTTTCACCCACCTCAATCCTGAGCTACTGCATTCTGTGTCACGAAGCATAATCTGATCCACGTGCTCGGCTGCGCCTTGGCAGTGCACGAGCCCGGATCGTGGCGCAGCATCCGTGTAGTGCATCTCGGTTGATAAGCACTTCCTCCACGATGCAACCAACACGACAATCCACACACAACATCAATCGACAGACACCAATGGACTCGCTACAATGAGTATCAAGCACTACAAATCGTCCCAGAAGATCTGCATCATCCTGCTACCGAACAACAATACCTGACAAACGCCAAGACCCTCCCACGCACTTTACCTAATCTACTCGGTCCTGCGAGGTCAGAGGAGGAGATTACCCGGACACTCGGTAGAGACCGCGCCCCCGATTACTCATAATCGGCTTTACCTGGCGCCCTTCGCATAGAGACGGTTCACTCTGAAAACGCGACTTTCTGCAGGCCATGGCGGTCAATGGTTATGGCGGCGATTTGCCGTATAGCGGTAGCTCTCAGTCCCCGCCGCAGCACGACAAGCCCAGCAACCAGACTGTGCACCAGCGCACATATCAGGGTCAGTAGTGGAGCCGTGCCTCGTGAGATTGATGAGCTGACCGTGCTCGTGCGACAGCATGCATACCATGTAGACAACGCAAAGTAAGATGCGACCTGGGCTCCGTCGACAATCCCCACGATCCGCCCTGCACCCGCTGTCGTCGTGAGGCCAAGGAGTGCTACTTCTCGGCCACCCGTCGCAAGAAGAAGAATGGTGACAACACTGGCGCTAATGCCGGCGAGGATGTCGCACACGAGGCCCGCCATCAGAGGAAGCGTCTGCGGACCTCAGCACCACCAGAGCCTGAATATGGCAACGACACTGGACACGACGATAGACCACGGACGCCGGGCGGATCCATCGCACGCTCTCAACCTCTACCGCGACCGCAGCCGCCCAAGGCGGTGCACTATGATGAAGAACAAGTTAAGAAGGCCGATGAGACGGCTGCTATGATCCAGCATGCACCTTTGCACGGCGGACATGATGCTCTGAACCTCTTGTACCGTGCTGCTGTCCATCCTCGCACTGCAAGCACCACCAGTAGTCACGGCCGTCCTGCGCTCAATGGACACACGAGTGCTGGGCTGCCGTCGGTCTTCAGTCCAATCATGAACAAGGTAGGTGACGTGAGCTATACCAATGGTCCGATGCGCATGTTTCAGGAGGACTCATCAATCTGGAAGGCACAAACCGACGGACCTGACACGAAGAACGGAAGCCTTGACTACATCAACTCCAATGGCCATAAGTCAGCCATTAGAGCATGGTCTCGCTTCAAGTTTGTCCGTGCCGGCTGGTTCACGTCAAAGGAAGGCATCGACTACATCCTCTACTTCTACAAGCACCTCAGTCCTCTCACGCCTGTAGTACTCCCCGACTTCCGCGAACCCTCCACCCATCAGAGGCTACTCGAGGAGGAGCCTATGCTTGCTGTCACCATGTTGCTGATAGCATCGCGGCACATGGACCTCGAAGGACCTGGCTCGAACAGCCGACCTATGCACATCCACAACAAGCTCTGGACTTACCTCTCTGGCATGATCGACCGTGTTGTTTGGGGTCAAGAACAGTTCGGCGGAGGCTTCTGCGGCGCAGGCGCACAACCATCATGCGATGTACATCCCCTGACGCGAAAGGGTCTGAGGACTCTTGGGTCGATCGAGTCTCTCATCCTGCTCACCGAGTGGCATCCACGAGCTATGCACTTCCCACCCGATGAGGATGACGACGATCTCATGATGCCAGATCAGTCCTTTCCCACTCCCGCATTCGAGGCCGAGGACGTACCCAAGGGTATCGGTGGCCATCGTATGGATGCGTGGCTCGAGCCTTGCTGGCGCAGCGACCGTATGTGCTGGATGCTTCTTGGCATGGCTATGAGTCTTGCCATGGAGATTGGCGTATTCGACTCAAGCGAATCGCAGCGCCATGCTCGGTCAGCAGATGGCGGAGCCCTCTCTGCCGAAGACCTCGCTGCCTACGATAAGCGCCGCAACAATGTTCGGGACCTGCTGTTGATCTACGTCACCCAGACTAGCGGTAGACTAGGCCTGACATCCATGCTACCGATCTACTACAGCAAGCCTGAAGACAGTGCACTGTTCAAGAAGCAGGTCGGTCAGCAAGACAGTGTTCAGGACATCACACTTCATTTCTGGCTTCGCATGGCGTCGCTCATGAGAGAAGGCAACCAGAAGATCTTCGCCAACAAGAACTTCACTCGTGATCTGATTCGCAATGGCACGTACAGGGAGGCGCTCGACCGACTGCAGGAACCTCTGAGGGAGTGGCTTCAGGAGTTCAAGGACTGCAGCGTCATCCCGAAGCACATGAAGAGCATCTTGACGATCGAGTATGAGTATTGCCGTGTCTACCTTAACGCGCTCGGCTTGCAAGCTGTTGCCGAGCGATGCGCGAACGATCAGCCTTCACCTCCCACTGTCCTCGACCCACCACTGGAGCTGGCACGATCGGCGTTTGCTGCTAACGGCACCAAACACGAAGCAATCGCCCCTCACACGCTTTCCAAGTGGCTCGGTGGCGACCGACACTACCTACAGACGGTTGGTGATGCTGCGCGAAACCTTCTCAAGGTTGTCGTGGAGGATCTGTACCCCGATGGCTTCCTCAAGCATGCACCTGTCCGCACATACTTCCGCATCATCAGCGTCGCCATCATGTTGCTGAAATCATTTTCTATGGGTGCGACGGAGAGCGATGTGAACGACTCGCTGACGTTAATGGATCGTACAGTTGATGCACTTACAACGTGCATCGTGGACGATGTACATGTGGCGAGCCGCTTCGCAGAGCTCCTCCGTACCCTCACCGAAAACCTCAAGCCTCGCTTGGTGCGCGTGGCTGCAGACGGCCGTCCGGGTAAGAGCCGACGTGTCAGTCAGCACGCATTAACGGATGAAATCGATCTGAGACCGACCTCCACGCCTCAAGAGGGCACTCTGCAGAATCGCCAGAGTCAGCAAGAAGCCCAGACATCTGCGGGTGCTATGGCTCCTCGGCAGCAATGGAACGACTACACAATCAATCATTCAAACGCACCACCGTCGACGGTCATGCACGGTGTCTCGTATACGGCGTACGACATGACTGATCAGAACGGTCCGTACTCTATCATGCCGCCTCCTGGTTTCGGCACGAGCTCACCCAGTAATGGCAATGGAACTGCAGTCTCTCCCAGCTACGACAGCACATTCCCTCATGGCTTTGGCGACAGCAGCCAGGATTGGCTTGCTCTACCACTGGACCCAATTATCGGCATGCAAGGTGCTGACGTCAATCAGACCATGTATGGTCCTGATATTGGCGGCCACGATATGCTTGAGCTTCTGCTCAATGGTAGCGGCAATGGCCACAATGGCTACCAGTAAACGCCAGACACCACCTGTTACTTCAAGCACCAATGTCAGCTCTTCGCAGCATTGCGATTGATTTCAACGACCACTCTTTGATGCGGCATACTTACCTTATGACTGCAATGATACCACGACTACGAGCACGAAGTCCGACATGCGAAAAGGCGTTCTGTTTGATAACTTTTTTTTGCGATGCGATATGATTGGGCTCGACTCTCTTGCGGTCAACAGAACAATGTGCATTTGGCCGGGTTATCTGCCATTCGACTGCTTGCTCTGCTTTTGAGATACCCACACGTTGTCATTATCTGGTTTTGCCTGCTGTATTTGAATAGCATCTGATAGCTTCTGCATGTAATTGATTTAGCATGTGGAGATAGTTCCTTCTCTCTTACTTCCCGTCCTTGACACTATACGTCGCAGCCAACCTTTCCCTCAAATGATCCCTCGCGGTAACGACCTTCCCCTCCTGCACAAGACCACCCCTCGTCGCAACATGTTCCCGCACAAGTTCACTCGGAACTGCTTCTAGCACTACATCATCTAACGGATGACAAAAGTACGCAATGCTGTACCTATCACCGGGATCCCCTTTCTCCTCTGCTTTACGAGAACTTGTGTGACCATCATTTGTAGTAGGAAAAACCACCCGATGCTTCGTCGACTTCAACAACCCTCCAGTCCAATCCTGCATCAGATCACCAATATTCACCAAGATTGGAAGATTTCCATCGTGGAGAGGATCCACCGGTACGGGTGCCCAGTCTCCTCTCGGTGTGAGAATTTCGAGACCGGGTTGGCCGGGGAGTTGGAAGAGGCATGTTAGGGAACCTGGAATTTCTGGCGTCAGCGGAGTACGAGTCCTGCGGGGACGTGTGATTGAGAGGGAAGGGATGGGAAGGGAAGCGAGCTTTACCGTAATCACTGTGTGCCCCGGCCCGGATGTCCACATCGTTGTGGATGGTCGTGTTGAGGGCTGGGTAGTACAGCAGACGGAAGATACTGCCGTGGGGAGCGCCGTCCTTGATGAAATCGTGGCGAGACGTGAACCAGTCTCTTTGAATTCTGAGGGCGGAGGCGAAGTGAGTTAGGAGGCGTTGGCAGAGAGCATGGCATGCGAATTGGAAGTCTTTGACCGATTGGAGGTTTTCTTGAAGTAGGGGGGGAAGAGGTTGGTCGTAGGTGCCGTCGCTGTGTGGGAGGCCCAGGTTGAAAGCTCTAGGGGTTGATTGTTAGGTTGGTATCGGATGCGGGAGTGGTGGACGAACTCTTTTACGTCGGGTCGCTGTTGCGTAGCAGGATCCAGTTTTTCGACGCCTTGACTGAGCCAGCCATGGTTTTTGCCGGCTTTGTTGGAGGAGATGGAGACTTCTTGTTTGGTGTGTGTTGGCAGAGCGAAGAATTCTTGGGAGATGTTGAAGAGCTTCGCTATCAGGTCTTTTGGAATGCCCGCGTCATTGTTCGCCACGAAGACGAAGCCGAATTTGCAGGCGGCATTGAGGAGTTGTTGTGAGGCGTCGCGATTGGCATCGCTGATGTCTATGACGGGTATGCTGACTTCGTCCTCCCGTATCGAGCCCATGTTGCTGTTTGTTCCAGCCATCTCGTCTGTAGCTGAAGTCGAGATGTCGATGCTGATGTAAGCTCGCCTATCGTGCATGAACGGTGGAATCTATCTTTACCTCAGGAGAGTCGAGGTCGTTCGTATGTCTTGTGCAGTAGATGTACACAGTAATGCTCTACATAGCGCTGACCCTCGCGCGTTGCTTCCACACTACGCTATGCTAAACTCAACACATTCCCAACGGCTAGCGAAGAAGGTGGTATCTCTAGATAGCAAGCCGCACGTGGCTGCTGCCCATGCAGATAACTCGTCACACAGCTTTTATTGTACAGAGAGAAGAGTATTCGTCTCGGACTGCGAGATCGTGATTAGAATGGTGGGCTGGCTGGCGTGATCTTGTCTTGCTGCTCCATGAGCTCTTCGCCGGATGCTTCGATGGAAACGGCCAGGCCGAGCTTTGCGGAGCTCTATCAAACAGTCAGTATTAGTCCATTGTCGCTGGCCGTCGGCTCAACATACCTTTGCGTGGTCAATCTCGCCAGCGAAAGTGACGCGGACAGGTGGTGCAATGACTTTCTCGAGCAAGCAGCCGAGCTTGCCCTGGCTGTCGACCTGTGCTCTGAAGATGGATCGCGAGAACTCGTACTTGGCGCCCAGCGTCGCGACGCCCTCTTTCCGTGCACCTCCCATCATGGCGTTTGCCCCAGACAGACCGGCAAATTGTAGGTTCACGTCCACACCAGTCTCCACTTTGTCCATGAGCTTCTTCCAGTAGCTCAATTGCAGGCCACCTTGTGTCAAGAACTGTGCGCTCGCGATCCAGTCGTCACCCTTGTACTTTCCTGCATAGCTCAATGCCGCCTCTGGGCCTTGACCACTGCCAGGCCTCTGCAGCACACCTTCAAGACCAAGTGCTAATCGTGGAGTAACGCTCTGCAAGTAAGATCCAATGAACATGCCAGTCAAACCGCCCTCCAACACGCTCGGGTTGATGCTCTTGATCGATGCGGTAAAGTCATCGCCGGTGTAGTCCTGCTCTAGTGATACCTGCGCGCCGCCCGGACTCATTCCTGATGCAGGCTGAATCTGTAGGGAAGACTTGAGGATCAATCGGTTGGTGAGGCGCTGGTTGAATCGAGCGGAGAAAGAGGCATCGGAATCTAGTTGTGCTTGACAGAGCGTCTAGAAGGGCTGGGGTTAGTTGGGATGTCGTTGGCACCAGCCATGAATGCGTGGCATCGACATACGTTGTTGGTACCGTAAAGAGCCAAGAATGTGTAAGGCGAAAGCATCTGTGAGCCGCTTGCAAAGGCATGGCTTATCTGGAAGAGTGGCATGATGGAGAAGCTCTTGCTGAGCTCTGCGCGCAGACCCGAAAAGGTCTGGTTGGTGAGGAAAACATCTCGTTGCACCTCTTTCGCGATTGCATCAACTGTGCCGGGGTTGCTGAGGCCGAGCGCTTCTCTTCGTTCTTGGATGGATCGATATGTGTCAAGGACTGTGTCTAGGAAGCCATTCGTTCGGAGCGGTGGGAGGGCGACCTCTTTCGTTTCCACCTCGATGCCGACTGGCACTGGCACTGAGGGCTTTTCTACAGGAGGCGCCGCGGCCATTCTGTGTGCGCTCGAGTCGAAATCGAGGGAACCGTGGGTGGTACACTATAGCAGCGCAGTCCGGGCGGCGAGGATTGAGATGGGGGGGGGGGCAGTGAGGGGGGTGATGTGGATGTTGGATTCTGCAATGAATGGTCGCGTGTAACTCGTATCCAGTGTCTGCAAGCTTCAAAAAGATGATGCCCCAGCGATCGGCTGAAGCTCGGGTGATTCTCTGTGGCTTGACGTTTGGTGACAAAGGCAGGACATACTATAACTAGTTATCTACATCCAACCTGGACACTTGAACTCTCCGCCGTTCCGAACAGCAGCATCGCCGCGTATCCAACCAGTGTCGCTTCCGCCAAGTCCAGTCTCCCGACTCTTGAACCGCTGCTCCAGTGGGCGTTGTTACCGCTCATCCATCAAGCTCGCCAAGCACTCACCAAACCTGGGTGACAACTTGCTTTTGATCACCGATAGCAAGCGTCGGGGAGGGAGTTATTTGTGGGTGGTTTGTATCTTCATTTTCAGCCGGCGCTCAGCTTCTTCCCTCTCTCAGCATTCTTCGGGTTGTCGTTGCGGAAACACCACCATTTCAAGCAAACACACCTACTACCCTTGCACCTCCGGATCAGGAAACTTACACTATCTCGCTCTCGAGAGTAGGGGCGGCCGGAAGGCGCTGCTACGTTCTGCTCGACTGTTGACTTTCCGAATGCACAGCATAGACACTTGACCCCGCCATGGATACCCTCTTGTAAGTTCTTGGCTTCCAGTCGACCTCGCGAGACATTTCAACTCCTTCGTGAAAGGCACTAGGCGGCATGGCATACATACATCCTGAGCGACCTATTGACCGTTTTCTTCTACAGGACTGCTGATCTGGCGGCCAAGTCGACGGCTTTTCGTCGACGATCAAGCACCTATGTCGACGCCATCCATGACTTGCCGGAGAAGGAATCCATGGCGCCGGCGCAGCTCTACTCAACAGAATCAGGTCGACTATTCCACTCCGGCCGCATCGTGATCGCCACAGTGGGTCTGCCAGCCCGTGGCAAGACACACATCAGTGTAGCTCTTGCCCGCTACCTTCGATGGCTCGGCGTCAAGACTCACATCTTCCACCTGGGCGACTACAGAAGAGCGTTTGTTGGAGCCAAGGGTGAAGTGCCGGACGACTACTTCCACGTCAACGCCAGTACATCGTCTGTTCTTCTACGGAATAAGATCCTTAAGAAGTGCCGAGAGGACATCTTCCACTTTCTCAACCATGAGAATGGCCAAATAGCAATCTACGATGCCGTGAACCCTCTGGCCAACGGCCGTCGTGCCCTTGCAAAGGAGTTTGAGAAGCACAATGTTCATACAATGTTCATCGAGAGCACGTGTACCGACGAACGTATCATCGAGGACAATGTGCGCTCTGTTAAGATCAGCTCGCCCGACTACATTGGATGGAAGCCTGAGGACGCTGTGCAAGACTACCTCAAGCGGATCAATGCACGAATACCGCACTTCGAAAGTCTCGAAGGATCAGACCTGCACTATGTGAAGATGATCAATGCCGGCGAACGTGTCGTTGCGAACAACTGCGCATTCGGCTACCTGTCTCAACGAATCGTGTTCTACTTGCTCAACCTGCACATCAAGAGCAGACAGACCTATTTCTGTCGTGCAGGAACCACAAGAGACGACGAGAACTACAAGGGCGATGCAAGCTTGAGCGCCGAAGGACAAGATTATGCCCGCAAGATGACGGAGGCATTGATCGCACATCGCGAATCTGAGCGCCTCAGTCTGATTGAGCAAGGGGCTCCTGCATCAACCGCACTCAAGCCACTTACCGTCTGGACATCAACACGAAAGCGCACTGTGGAGACGGCCACATTCCTCGAGCAGAAGGGTTACAGAGTGCGCCAGCGAAGCCAAATGAGCCAGATCAACCCAGGCGTCTGCGAGAAGTTGAGTGAGAGGAGAATACGTGAATTGTTTCCAGAAGAGGTCTCCAAACACGACCAGGATCCATATCACCATCGCTATCCCAGGGCTGAGGTCAGCATACACATTCCCAGCCGTGATTCGTAGCTCACATTGTCAATAGTCATACCACGATCTGGCGGTCCGCCTCGAACCTTGCATTCTGGAGCTCGAGCGCGAGCAGAACGACCTCCTCATCATTGCACACGAGTCTGTACTTCGTGTACTGTACGGCTATCTCATGGCATGCTCGGCGCACGACATCCCTAGCCTGCAGTTTCCGCGTGACGAGATCATCGAGATCATACCAGCATCGTACAACAACAGCGCCAAGCGCATCCACATCCCCGATCTACCATCGAAGCTCGTGCCTGGCAGCCCCGAAGACATCAAGATTCCCGTACCGCCGTCCGGCACGGTCAGTCCACTCAGTGGCATGGGTACTCCAGCCGAGGGCGGAAGGACGCCAGAGTCAGCTGGCCACGAGACTGGGATGCTGCCGTTGCGGAGAGGAAATATCAGTCCGAGGTGAGTGAGCGTGGGCACGAAAGTGTGTCGGCAGACAGCTAATAACAACGAACAGGTCTTAGGGAAGCCTCGATACCGGATACCTGACCACGGCTGTAGATAGTCTTCCACGCACAATGAGTGCAGTGGACGTGCGACGTGCCAGGGATCTCGGTGCTACCCCAGTGCGTAATTCGCAAAGCGCAGTAGATGTACGACGACTGATGGATATGTGAACAAAGAGCAAGGTGTTGGAGGTTCATCCGGTGGCATAGCTGCATTTGCACTCGGCACACAGTATACGGACGATAGCCATGACTTGACTTTGAGCGTTGATGCTGCATTTCAGAGCTGCTAGAACATCAATGAGAAGCATAGAATGGCAATTCGCATGATCAAGATTATTCGGGTCTGGCTTCGCACAACTCACCATTACTCTCTTGCGACTACTAAGTGGGCGAGGATTCAAACAGAAGCCCTCGTCAGCTGCAGTCAAAGAACGTACATGTGCGCTTCAAACATGAGTGTCTTTCAGCTGTCACGTTCGGCCCGCGGGCCGTGGTGCCGAAGGCGAATTTGAATCAAAAGTCGCACATGGACGGTGTTTTTCGCACCTCTGGTGACTTTGAGGTATTTGGCGTAGCACCAAAGCCACTCGCCAAGAATCTGGTTCCACTCCTGTCATCTATCTCCCTTCCCGTTCCCTTTTGATGCTTCTACCTGCCTTCCCTCCGTCTACTCTGTGAGCGGAAGCTGCGACTGTAGTATATACACGCGTTCTCAATGCCATGGGTATCATATGATATGCCTCGCTCGCTTTCTTCTGCAGCGCGCTTTTCAGATCGATCATGGTTCGCGTCAGCTCCCTCTATCCCTCCGCCCTTGCACAAAATGCCCTCGCTAAAACACCGATCATTCATTCTCCATCGCCGAGCGGACTGTTCAACGTATAATCGAGAATGTCACTCAATGATAGGAGACCTTTGAGCTGGTTCTGCTCGTCGATGATGACGAGTCTGTGCACGCGGGATTTGCGGATTGTGTCGAAGATGGTGTCGAGGCGATCGTTGAGAGTGCAGGTGTAGATGCCGGGGAAGTCCTAGAGGATGTCAATGTCGTGTTCCGAGGGGTGGGAAATGGAATTGTACTCACTTCCGACCTCTTCTCCAACGCCTTGCCCACGGTCAAGTTCAAGTTATTCTCGTAATCGCCTCCCTTGATAAGAGAGATGACATCAACAGACTCAAACACATTCAGCACAGTCCCGTCCTTGGGATCTAGAATCGGTACGCTCGAAATGCTCTTCTTCACGAGCATGTGAATGCAGTCCATCACGGGCGTGTCCATCGTCGCTGTTGCCAAGTTTGTGTAGGTGCCCACTTTGATGTCTCTCAGCGGTTTCCGGAGGTTCTGCGTCTCTTTCACGTTCACTGAAATGAACTTTAGGATGCGGTATTGTGTTATCACGCTGACGACCATCTCCCTCTGTGTCTCGTCGTCGATGTCGATGAGGGGGATCCTCCTGGCTCGCGACTCGAGCATTCGCCGACAGGCATCGTAGAGAGGTTGGAGGGGGTGGATGGAGACGGTCTCGATGGGGGTGACGCCGATGGCTCGTTCAATCTCTCGGAGGCCGTTGAGGCGGAACTGGTCGATCTGTTGTAGCGAGTCTGGATTCTGCCAGTAGTATTGCACCACGTTGATGTAGTCGGATGTGGTGAGAAGGCCGGCGAAGGTGGAAGTCTTCGAATCCCATAGCGGCGCAGAGACGATGGCGCATTGTGTGAGGATGTTTAGGCTCTTCTTTACGAGGAGGGAGGTGTCGAAGACGATGAGTCTGTAGCTGAGCGGTAGGACATCGTAGCTCGTTCGGACCTTGAGGAAGGCTCTTATCGCGCGCTATATGCATCAAGATGGCTGGTCAGTGACGAAGTCATGGATGCTTTCCCCCGGAAGCACTGTCGTACGTTTCTGGATATGGCATCGGGTGTTCACTCACCAATCCATTGATCTGCTCCCTATCCAGCGGCGTCATCGGTGTATCCACACTACTGTCCCTCGCGACAGTACCGGTACCAGTACCGATGCCAGTACTCCACTGACTCTGCGCACGCGACGCCTGCGGTCTCAGCAAATCGCTCGGAGCGACGAACGGCAGCGCAGCAGTACCCGGCCGTAGAGCGACAGACGGCGTAGCAATGGGCGGAGGTGTGGTGACGGGCGAGGGAGATGGACCCTCGTGATCATGCAGGGCGGCACTGGTATCGCTAACCTTCACATCCCGGCTGGAAGTGCGCGGGCGGCCTGTCGAGTCAGCCTCATCCGATCTCGCCTTCTCGTCCTCCATTATCTCGCCCCAGTCCAGGCATTGGATATGGCCGTTGTTTTGGTGGGATTGGTACGTGCGGTGAGGTCCAGTTGCTTGGTACCGCATGCAGCCTGTAAACGAGACTCGCTCTCCACTATAACCGCCATCTTCTTCAATCTGTTTCGCTATATAATCGTGGCATCCTTGCAACGTCGTCATGGTGGGGAGACATGCGGGGATCGGGGAACAGGGGCACCCGACGCACATGGAGTGAATTTTTGGCTAGCCTGAGCGGAGATGCAGTCGAGCTTTCAATTTACACTCAAACGATATGCTTTGCTTTCTTTCATGGGCGCTAGCACTATTCATGACTGCTTCCTCAACTAGGTCCAATTGCCCTGTTGCGCTGACCACCATATCTGTCGCACGTTGCAGCATTGCACCTCGCTCGCCATGAACACTCTCCCTGCCCAATCTCCAGCCCTCGTGTCACCTGCCGAGTGCTCGCGCTACCTAACCCATCTGGTAATCAATATATACGGCCAAGAGAAGTATCTCCGTCGTCATCGCCATCGTCAGTTGTTCGGCGTTGCTTGTGCGTCCGCTGGATCAGGCACCTTGTCCTTGCGCGCCGCTTCTACTGCTGCAGGGTTGAGCTCAGGACCAGACTCTTGGTTCTGCTGCACTTCCTCCATGATCTCTCCCGTCGTCGGCCTGTCTAGTGGAGCGCCGATGTCGAGCTGGGCTTTGGTCTGGCTCACGATTGCTTCTGCCTCGCTGATCTGCCCGGCTTGCGATGCAGGATCGCCTTCCACGCCGAGATCCTTACTCTCGAGGTTCTGCTGCAGCTTGGTGTTATCGAATCGGACGACCATGCACGACAGATTGTCAGTGGAGAATCGCGCCAGCGCATGGTCCACCAACGTCTTCGATGCCACTTGTGGATCGTGGATGCCGCGGATGAGGTCGACTGCTTCTTGATCAGAGCATACATCCCAAAGCTATAGGTTGATTAGCTCATGTCCGATCATTAGCAGGCTGCGGGACTTACTCCATCGCAAGCCAGGATCAGGAACTCGTCGATGTCAGGCTGAATGACCGTCTCGGTGGTGTATGGATGCCCGGTTACAAGATCTTTCATATAAGCATCACCCAATGCACGGGTGACGGCCAGAACGCCGTTCACTCGGTTGTTCAAAATCAAGCCACCTGCACCTGCGATACGCTTCCCTTCGTTCTCATCGCTCCCCTTGTGGTCGTATGACAAGCGCAAAGCTTTGCCATTACGGCAAAGCACAATGCGCGCATCGCCAACGTTCGCCGTGTAGAGCACACGTTGTCGCGATGCTGATTCTCTTAGCTTGGACTCTGTATTAGTTGGTGCGGGATCCGCTGCATTACCTTTGCTTGGATCAGCTGCGTTACCGGACTGTTGAGCCGCGGCAGCTGCAGGTGCGATTGCCGTCGACCCAGTCGCAGATTGTGAGTTCGGTATCCGGTCCTCCCATCGAAGCACTGCAAGTACAGCAGTACAACCGCTATTTTTCAATGGCAACTTCTCAAGTTGTTGGTCGACGGTCGTGAATGTCATGTCGAGCAATTCTGGTATGGGCGTGTTGGGATTCTTGCGTATAATGTCCTCCAAAAGTATGTGCACTTTTTTGCCGCACCAATCTGCTGCAAAGGTACCGGCGTGGCCATCAAAAACTGCAAAGTAGCCGTTGTCTGTCTCGGTGACCTCTTTTTGCGCGCTATTACGAGTGCTCAGGCTTGCATCAGACACGGTCGAGTCTCGCGATTGCGACTCGACCAAGGAGCCGTCTTTCTTGGAGCCGGCGTCAGAGCCCAAAGCAGGCGCGGGAGTGCTGAGAAAGTTGTATAAGTAGGCATGTGTGTCTTCCATGGTGCGCCGACATTTCTTGTTCTTGTCCTCGGTGACACCAACGCGGAAAGTAGATCGTGGTCCAGGGATAGACTCTCCAGCAGAGTTATTCAGCGAACCTTGCGGAACGCTCAACGCTGGGTCAGATCTGCCTAATCTCTGCATTGGTGTCTGGTTCGCACTCGAGGAGGACTTATCCGGCGAGCTGCCCAGGTTTGACAGTGACTGTTTCGCGCTGGAGAAAAGGTCACGAGCACGACCTACACCACTGCTTCTGCGTTTCTTCTCGAATTGACTGGGATCTTCTGCCGATTTGCGAGTCGGGCTTCGTAGGTCGCTGCTGACTTCATCCTTGCCTTCGTCTTTGTTTTCCTGGATGGGGTCGATATGGTTCGGGCTGTTGGGCGGGTCAGGTGCGCCGTCTACAGCTGGCACCGAGGTGTCGATAGCCTCCTTGCTGCCACTCTTGTCGGAGCTGCCGAACATCCTGTTCAACAAGCTTCCCTGACCGGAGAGACTGCGTCTCTTGCCTCCGGGCAGGCCTGTGTTCTGTTTGGTCGCGACGTTGCTCATGTATCTGAGTGGTGCAGTGGCTGGGCGCGATCTTGCTGGGTCTTCGATGAGGCGCGGGAAGGAGGTGCCTCGAGGATTAGGTGACGCCGGTGGGCGCAGTTGTGTTGGCGTGAGAAGGCGGGGTTGTCGAGTTGATGTGCTGCTGCTGCAGACGAGTAACAGTGTCAGCGACCAGACTCGATCAGGTACCAGCACGACGCAGTGCAGCACAGCGGAGCAAACACAGCACAGCACCGCCGCGCGGTTGTGGTGGGTGGAGGGAAGGTCCTCTACTCACAGCTCGGCAGCAGCAAGCGGCGCAGCGCAGCGGCACGAGGGTCTGCCGCTTATGGAATGATCAAAGCGACTGCCGCAAACACGCGCAATGGGTCACAGCTGGGCGTCTTTATTGTGTGCACGACTTGTTTCAGCTTCTGCTTCTGCTTCTGCTTCTGGGTCTGGGTTGGGGAGAGGTTGCTCCACTTCACGCTAAGTTGTGTCAAGACGACTGCAGCTAGCTGGAGGATGGCGACTGATCGCTGAGGCGTCGAAGAATGACGTCGGAAACGGACGGAGCACTGTATCGCCGATTGTGCCTGTGCCGCGAAGGATATGAGGAGCGAGATGCGACGCCTTGAAATGCAATGGTCGTGCTGGATTTCATTAGTAGAAGTGAACAGCGGGAGAAACAAACAGTGAACTGGTTGACTTGAGCATTTGGACCTAATGCATGCCCGTCATTGCGCACAAAACAGACATGGAGGCTTCGTTCTACCCATGAACAGTGGGTCACTGCGGGATTACCAGAGGCTCGAGCTTGACACATTCAAGGGAGGCAGGGAGGCAGGCTTCCCCATCGCATTCTCGTCCTCATACTCTCGCATTACGACTGTTCTACGTGTTCTCTTCTGGCTACATCGGTAGCATCAACCAGCCTGCACCGATGGACATCTGGAGCGGCGCAGCAGTGCATCCAGAACGCCGAGAGCTCCCCCGCGCCTTGTCCCTTTAGGCGCAGTGAGGTTGGCTTCGGCATCGACCACAGTCGTACCGAAATGGCACTGAGCGGCCGCACCTAACCACACGCACCTGGGCGCGGCAAGGGCATTTCATGCATGTTCACAGTGTCGCAGCGTGTGCCCTTGCATGCTTGATCGAGATTAACAGAGGATTCGTCAAAAGCAAGAACGCTGCACAGGAACTGGTATGGTGGCATGCGTGTCGTGGATATCGTCATCTTCGTAAGCTATCAAGTCGTGCCTGGAGGTCATCATCTCCAGGATCTCCGCCGCCGCCAATTGCTTGCGCGACCTTGCCATCTGCGACAGCATTCTTTTGGAGGCCTTGTGGTGTCTCACCGAGCTATCACATGTTAGCACGTAGAATGTGACGTGAAGTTCAGAGCTCATGCTTACAGCTTGGCCAAGGTCGACACCTATCTCGTCAAGCACTTGGTTCACCACTTCTTCACCCTCTTCTTCATCTTCAAGACCGGTCACATCGTCAATGGCATCGTCCATCATCTCCTGCCGCTGATCCATGATATCGTTCTCCTTCTCGAACTCCATCGCTATTCGTTGCAGAGCGGGTAGGTTCATCTGTCGGTTCATGCTGCCTAGTAGTTGTGTTGCGCCTTTCATGCTCTGCATCATCTGCTCGTTGCTTCGCACAGTCTGTCGCAATCAGTGCCAGGCTCCTGCTTTCCTCGGATTCCTACCCCATACCTGTATCCGGAGCGATATCGCCTGCAGTTGTGTCCGCATCTGATAGAACTTCTGGATATATCTCCTCGTCCGTACAAGGTCCTTCGCCTGCACCTTGACTGCACCCATCTGGCCATTCTTTGCGTTCTTCTTGATGTCTGCCACCAGCTTCTTCTCTTGCTGTTCAAGCTTGGTTCGTTCTCGGTCTAGTTCTCGTTGTGTCTTCTCCAGTGCTCGTTGGTGCTTACGCAGTCGCTCAGCAGGCGTCATGCGCTTGCCGAAAGCCCATTCAATGATCTGAAGCTAATCAGTGGACTGTATGCGGGGCTTCCAAGCAGCCGACATACATTCATAGTTGCAGAGTGCCACAGCACAATGCGTCGCTTCGATTGCTAACAGCACTATCGTGTGGCTGACTCTGACGTGGATATTTGCGCAGGGTCAAGACATTGGCTTGGGGGGTCGGAAGGCTGAAGGGGTAGTTGCAGTCATGAATGAACAGTTGGTAGATAGTTGATTGCGTTGTCGCATACTGAAAGACTGGCCGCTATTTTGGACTTGCACGTGTCTGGGGCATGGATGCTTCCGTGCCACTGCCGAGCGCCGAACCCTGACGCCGACTGAAGTTCGACAATCATGATGCGCCTTGCAAACCAGCGATATTCGCCATGAGCACCGCCTAATTCACCACCATCGCCATGTTCAAGGACATCACTTAATGCGACGATGAGTTCGAGCAATCCATTCCACGATGGCCATGCTGGGCCCAGTAACAGTGGCAGCGGCGGGTCTTCCGCCACACGATCCGGCGGTCGACCACAGTATATGACAGTGGGATCAGGCTCGACGTCGGAAAGTGCCGCGCGACTGCAGGCGATACTGGACGAGGACTCGGGATACGGAGGAAGCATCACGGGCGACGAAACGATGGAGAACTCTTGGCACCCAGGCCCGACTTCAGATCGATTCACACCCGAGCACACTCCAGTGAGGCCAGGAGAGACGAATGCTGCATCGGAACACGAGCGAAAGGCACTTGCCAGCCATGTACATCAGCTCTTCTACAACCAGAACCGGACGGCGTTGGGTCGCGCCATCGCCCAGACCGTGGAGACGTTGAAAAAGCTGCAAGAGATGAACGCCAAGTGGCCGGCGCATTACCCTACAGTACAACGACCGCCTTCACCTCCGCCGTCGAAAGCGACCGTGCGACCGGGTCTATCGCATACTCGCACCACTCGAGACCTCGATGATGTGGTACCGACCGCAAGGCCTGGACTTCCAAGGCGAGCAGGCACATCTCTTGGCGAGCACCAGTTTGGCGAAGGTGTCCAGCATGGTGGACAAGAAGAACCAAAGGCACCAGAACCCCGTTTGGTGACACCACAATTGGCTCAGGACTTTTCCGTGCTGAAGATCGAGCTCAAGATGGAAGGCCTTGCGCAGTCGGACATTGTGCATTCGCTCGAAAAGCATTCCGTGGCATCGTTGTTGGACAACCAGATCAACAAGGGGATACGGCATCTGTTTGCACTGAGGGAGCGAATCGAAGATACCTCGAGTAAAGTCCTGGTCACGGGTGATCTAAATGCTGGAAAGTCAACTTTCTGTAACGCATTGCTACGACGAAAGATTCTGCCTGAGGACCAACAGCCGTGCACGAGTATCTTTTGCGAAGTCCTGGACTGTCGCGAAAACGGCAGCGTAGAAGAGGTCCACGCGATTCCACACGGCATCGTCTACAACCGCAATGACGAGAGCACATACAGCGTCTTTGCTTTGAAGCAGCTGGACGACGTCGTCATTGACAGCGACCGTTGGTCAATGTGCAAGATCTACATCAAAGACGTTCGCGCGGTCGATCAATCACTGCTCAACAACGGCGTTGTTGATATTGCGCTTATTGATGCGCCAGGCTTGAACAACGACTCGCTCAAGACTACGGCCGTGTTTGCTCGCCAAGAGGAGATCGACGTAGTGGTGTTCGTCGTATCGGCCGCCAATCACTTCACACTTTCTGCCAAGGAATTCATCTTCAATGCGGCACGGGAGAAGGCGTATATGTTCATGGTCGTAAATGGCTACGATCAGATTCGGGACAAGAACCGCTGCCAGGAGATGATTCTTAAGCAGGTCGCACACCTCAGTCCGGCCACTTTCAAGGAGTCCTCCGAGCTTGTTCATTTTGTGTCAAGCAATGCAATCCCAGTCGCGCCCGCACCAGACGGACCGCCGGGAGGAACTGGCGGGGGAGGTTCCGGTTCGTACTTCGAGAACGGTTTTGATGAGCCGGGCAAGAACAACGACGATGACGAGCCGAGTGGAAAGCATGGCGAGCCTGGGTCGCCTCCTAAGAAGAAGGGCAAAGGCAAGGAGAAGGAAGCGCAAGACGATTTCAACGAACTGGAAGCCTCGCTGCGACGCTTCGTGCTCGAGAAGAGAGCCCGATCGAAGCTTGCGCCTGCAAAGACGTATCTAATGAATGTCCTGGGCGATCTCGGTACCCTTGCGAGCATCAACAAGGACGTTGCGCAGAATGAGCTTGATCGAGTCACTGAAGAGCTCCGTCAGCTGGAGCCAGTATTCGAAAGGTCTAAGAAAGCTCGCACAGAAGCGGATGAGAGTATTGCAACGAGCATTGAGGAGACCGCGAGTGAAGTCTACGCATTGACACGGAGCACTTTGACAGACTCTATCTCGCGGATAGCAGAAAGCGACCTCGGTGTGGAGTATCCCGGATTCCTTGGCGCCTACAGCTACGCCGACGATGTTAAGGCAGCAATGCTCAACCAGATTACAGAAACTGTGCGGTGGTGTGAGGAGCGTGGCCGTGAGAAGACTGTGCAGGGCGTCAGCAGTATCAAATCATTGGGACTGTTGCACCTCGGCGACCAGTATACGGACCTCACGTTCAGATCAGAGAAGATGTTCAAGAGTCGACGAGACGCGCTTGCACGGCAAGTCGACTTCGAGGCTGAGATCTGGGACTTCTTCGACCTTGCAAGCATCTGGGAGCGACAGGAGAAGCTTGCTGGCAGCAGTATGGCTGTCACGGTGGCAGGTGTGGTTGGCACCAGGATGATTGGTGGCGCTGGCTGGCTCGATGGCGCTCTCACAGCGACAAGAGTCGTGGGCACGAACAATTTGAGGAGGCTGTGCCTTCCAGGCCTGATTCTGGCTGGTGAGTCCATCGAACTTTGTGTGCTGACAGTCTGCTAACAAATGCTACAGTGACTTTAGGTGTTTCCTACGCGGTCTCGCAGATCCCCCAATCGCTGCCACGACGTCTCGCCACAAAGCTGTCTACCCAGCTGGGTCAGATCGACTACACGCACTCGAATGCGCAGCGCATCAGCTCAGAAGTGCGCAGAGCACTCAAGTATCCTGCTGACAAGCTTCGCGAAGGCTTGCAGCGTAACATGGAGCACCTTCAAGAGCAGAAGAAGGAGACTGACAAAGTCCTAGCCGAGAGCGAAGTCGCGAGAAAATACTTTGGTAACCTCGTGCGTGAAAGTAATGATATTCGCAGCAGAGTGCAGAGAGTTGACCTTGATGGTCCTGCGCCTGGCATTGCTGCGAGTTATGAAATGTAATGCTGGGCCCAGCGGCATGAAATTGGCGTTCCTGATGGGTAAAGCGTGGTCTGACAGGACTAGGTGAGGCATTTAAGATATCCTGCGGACCGGCATGTTTGGTACCTTTGTACTCTTCTCATTATATGTTCGATAGCAGAGCTTAGAATCGCTGTTCTGCTTCTACTCATCTGCCTGCTTGTTCCATTGTCCAGAGCACGACATCTCGAGCTGCAATGACATGCAGGTATAGTTCTACATGTAGTTGACCAACCCGCCAACCCACATGACCCTGGTCATGATGATTAAAGCAAGCTGGTTGCGCGCCAACCTGACTTCTTACTTCCCAACATTGATTACCTTCACTCAATATGCACACCACGGTTCACATGCGGACTGAGCGTCTCTGCTTCTCTTCTCCTCGCGGTCTAGTCTACAACATACCGCCACCATGAAGAAGACGTTGCTGTTGGTCTTCATCCACGGCTTCAAAGGCACCGATCACACTTTCCAGGACTTTCCCAAGGACCTCCAATCTGCGCTCGCCATCGCTCTGCCCAAGATTGACGTCTTGACGGTTCAATACCCGCAATACGAGACTCGAGGCGATCTCAAAGACTGCGTTGGGCGATTTAAAGAATGGCTCCAGAACAAAGTCATTGACCTCGAGGTGGCGAACAGGACGCCGAGTCCGACGGTCGATCCGAGTGTTCATGTCGTGCTTTGCGGGCATTCGATGGGTGGCATTGTCGCGGCTGAGGCACTCTTGAGCATTGCGAGGGATGAGCCAGTGCCCTCTTCGGTAGGTGATCGTGATCATGGCATGAACTCGACAGCGGGGCACGATGCGACCATGAGCGAACCGTCCAATCCGCCAAACGAGCCCTCGCGATTCTTCTTCCCCTACGTGCAAGCGATTCTTGCGTTCGACACGCCCTACCTAGGCATAAGTCCAGGCGTACTCGCTCACGGCGCCGAGGACAAGTTCAACCAGAGCTCACAAGCGTACAAAGCATGGGATCAAGCGAGCTCATTCTTCGGCTGGAACTCAGCCAAGAGCGGATCCTCTACCCCAATCGCCAATGCTTCGAGTAGAGGTCTACCTGCACCGAACAGTACAACCGCCGGAGGCAGCAAATGGGCCAAGTACGCCATGTACGGCGGCGCAGCAGCAGCGATAGCAGGTGTAGCAGGCGCAGCGTATCTCAGCTGGAACCAGATCAATCAAGGGTTGGCATGGGCAGGGAGTCATCTCGAATTCGTGGGATGTTTGGCAAGAGGCGCGGAACTCCAGAAACGGGTTGAGAAAGTGGTGGACCTGACCAAGACACATGGCGTGGGCTTCGCAAACTTCTACGGGGCACTGGACGAGAAGATCACAAGTCAGACCAAGTACGCCGGAGCATTCCTAGGTGACGATCGCACGTTCTGCGTTATACCAAAGAACGCCCGCAACGTCGGGAGTCCCACTGGCTCGAAACGTGATCTACCCAAGTCGAGAGACGCGTCCCCTAAGCCCAAGAGACGGAGAGCGCAAGAGCAGGAAGCCGATGCGGCGATGGAAGGGGAAATGGAGCAGGGCGAAAGAGTCAGAGAGTTTGCGGACGATACATCGAAGAGCAAGGGACGCTGGGTCAAATGTGTCAACGCTTTGGTGCATGATGAGCTTACGGCTCATACTTCGATGTTCACGCCGGCGAAGAATTCAGATTATAGGACTATGGTGCCGAGGGCGAGAGACCAGATTCTGGAGTGGATCTTGGTTGATTCGGATTGGTATGAGAGCTCTGGGGAAGAGAAGGAGCAGGGCCAGGGGGAGGAGAGCGCCACTGCTGGGGATGAGGCAGATTCGGAGGACGAAGATACTGAAGAGGCTGTACCCGCTGGATGATCTGGCCGATGCTACGGCAGCCTTCAACGACGATTACTCCCAGCAACTCCGCCAGAGTATCATGGAGCAACCAGCACGAACACACAGCATGTGTAAACGACGAGGATGTGAGGAACCACGAGGATGATGATTCACGGACCGAAAAGTAGGCGCGACATGCCGATGGCGGTGACGGCTCAACAACAGCACAGCGGTCCGTTTAAAGAAACGAGACGTATGAAAGGACAATGCTTCAGGACATTCATATGGAGATCAACGATCCAACAAGGAGAATGCGCATAGCATACTTTACAACACGCATAACAAAGAGACATGTGACACCAGCACGTGCCCGCTATCGGTGGGAGCCCACTCTTGGCTGCAGCGGTAACGCCGTGGGAGGCGCGCTAATCTGGCACTGTCTGGGTACCTCTTATCATACGCATGACGACTTCGGTGGGACAGGTCGTTCTCACGCGCACCGTCGCCTGCTACAAGCCTATCTGCACCCACTCAGAGCTCCCATAAAGGCCACCATTCTTCGTGTGACTGCACGCTCTTACCCGGGCGAACGCCAGATCCTGGGGTGCGCCCGTCGGCTCACGATACGACAGATCCCGCCTGCACCACAACTAAGGCACCTTACCTTCTTCATGCGATGACATGGTAATGCTACACATCCAGATCCCCGAACGGATGCCATCTCATCATCATAGCTGTTCCTGCGTTTGTTGCTTCTTTTCATATTACCTACTACCGCTGCTGCTGCGTACGTTCTGCCACATTGTCCTCAGATCCTACTGAAGCTTCTTGTCCTCAAGCACCTTTCCTTCTGTCTTGATCACCGTCCCACAGCTTCCTAAACCCGACGTCTCATCTGTTCAGGTACGACTGCTGTGCAACCTCATAAAGGAAAGATACGGTTGGGACCTCCGTATCCATTCAAGAGCTTTATAATAACCCACGGCTGGACTTTCAGACACCGTTTCAAGGCCACCGAGGTACATCAAGCGGCTTAGACGAGCACGTGGCCGAGCACAAGGTCGCTTTGAGAAAGTGCACACGACCTCTATTGTCAGGCGGATGGTATTCCCCAGGACAACAAAAACTGCCCCGGCCACGAAGTGGGAACCTCCCGTCTACACTTTAGAGTGGACATTGCCAAACTTACATAATGTCATGGCTCTCGACATCTGGCTTTGACCCAGCCTTGCCGGACCACTGTACACCTCGGAATGACTTCCTCCTGCGCTTTAGCAGAACGTTTCACACCTGCGTGCCTACACCACTAGCATTCACATCGAATCTTCTCGGTATGCTAAGCATAATATCGTGGCTCTTTGCGCAACTACCGCAAATCTACAAGAACTGGACAATACAGTCGACTTCGGGGCTTTCAATTGGCTTCCTGGTGGTATGGTGCCTGGGTGATATTAGCAACTTGCTGGGAGCCTTGTTCACACATCAAGCTTCATGGCAGATTACTATTGGAGCCTACTATGTGTTTGTGGATCTCTGCTTGGTTGGGCAGTGGGTGTGGTATGAGAGGCTCAAGCATGGGCGTCCTGTGTTTAGAGTGTGGAATAAGCCAAATGCTGGCAGAGACAACGATGCTCGTGGAGCAAGAGGTGCTATGGAGCAAGTCGTGATCGAAGGTACGCCAGTGCTGACACGCAGCACGAGTCGCGAAGATGAAGAGCGGCAGGCTGATGGTAATGGTAAAGGCACCCACGACTCCTCGAAGAAGCAGCCACAGACGAGACCACAAATCATCTTCCGCACCCCAACCTTCCAGCGCGAACCCGAGAAATCCAGCTACTCCAACACCCCCAACAGCAACAGAATCCACCGAATAGGTGCCTCTTCCTCCCCGATGCCCTCCCCCTCACCACGAACAATGCTCTTCCTCGCCTGCCTCATAGCCCTAGCTCAAGCCTCACCCATCAAACCAAGCCCATCCTCCGCGACGCTCGGAACTCAGCCCACGCCCCTAGAAACCGCCGGCACAGTCCTCTCCTGGAGCTCAACTCTCCTCTACCTCAGCTCCCGCGCTCCTCAACTCCTCAAAAACTTCCGACGCAAATCCACCGCAGGCCTCTCACCCCATCTCTTCATCGCAGCGTTCATGGGGAATCTCTTCTACTCTTCCGCCCTAGCGACCAACCCCAATGCATGGAGTGATTTTGGCCCCTATGGTGGCGGAGGATGGGTCGGAGCCGAAGGGAGTGATAGGACCCGATGGGTTTTGGCAGCGGCGCCTTTCTTCCTGGGAGCTTTTGGAGTTCTGGGGTTGGATGCGAGTGTGGGGGTGCAGTTCTTGATGTATGGGGGGAGTGAGGAGGAGGCGTTGGTTGTTGTTGCAGAGGAGGGGAAGAGGAGGAGGAGGAGGAGGGTTAGTGGGTGGATGCGAGGGTGGGTTCCTGGGAGTTTTGGTGGTGTGAGGCAGGTTGAGGGGCAGGCGCTTTTGAGTGATGGAGAGGGACGTAGAAGGTATGATGCGGCGTGAAGTATGGTGATACGGACGATACATGGGCATGGATGGGAGTGGATGTTAGCGGGTTGGCATTTCGCATTGGGATCTGCATTGGCATTAGCATTGGTATAAGGCAGGTGAACAGATACCTGCTAGGCGCAGCTTTGGTATAGCGTGATGCATGCTGGGTAGAGCAGCATTCTCTGGACGCTCGATATGACGAGCGCTTCGTGCACTGCATCGTCTTATTCTCCCATATAGTCCACGCAGCCACATTCGTCGCAAGCTTCAATGTCTCTCTGTGAAATACCATGGCTCCCTGCCATTGTATTCGTCCCCAGGTACCTCAAACGGTAGGTCGATGATACTCCTGAATACAGTCATGTCGACCAAAGAATCTTCCCCCAAGTGAGCCTCTTCACCTTCACTGTCGGTCTCACTATCCTCCTGACCATCTGTGTGACGTTTTCTCTCTTTCGCCTTGGTCGGTGGCGGTGGTAGTAGGTCCTTCGGAACTGGCAGGAGCACACCACACTCCCAATTCCGGCACGTAATGCGCTTCTCCTTCCTGTCCTGGCCAAAGGTGTCAGTAGCTGAATGAGGCCCATGTGCACGTTCATTCACTTTTACCTTCGGAATCTCTCCCCACGCCGATTTGGACATATTAGCAGAGCCGTGATACAACCAAGCGAAATACTTTGAGCGCGCGCATAGTATCTTGTTGTGGCTGAGAAGGCCTTTCCGCGTCGATTTGTAGTCTCTGAAGATGGCACGTGGAAAAGTCTTTCCCTCGAAATACTTGCGTTGCAAGCAGATGGTACCGGCTGCGCCTGCTGTGGACGCTTGGACAGTCTCTTTAGTGGGGAAGTAGACGCGCACCTTGTCCTTAATGTCCTTCTCTGACAAGCTGGAGCCTTTACTTGAGCTGGCACCCTTGCTTGAAAGCGGCTTTCTTGCGAAGAAATTGGACGCCGCTTTCGACTTTACCTCGGCTGCTTGAGCAATGAGATCCTGCCCTGCTGCCGCAGAATGTAGGTCTTGCAGTTGAGAGTCGTTCAATTGCCCGATTGACGATGCGGCAAAGTCGATCTCAAGCTCTTCTGGAGGAGCGGCTAGACCCAGGTGCCGCACAGCACAGCTCAGTCCTAGAAGACCTGTGCGCTCCGCTCCGGTGCGTTCGTAGTTCATCCCTCCTACTGTGTGAATGAATGCCATCTCCTTCGTAGCACTGAAGTCGAAGCCAAGCACACCTTGACGCACATCTCGATCAAGGCCCTGCTTTTCGAGGAAGAACATCAACTCATGTCCAAAGAACGTGAGGTCTTCTGTTGTTTGAGTCGTGTCTTTCGGCAACCGTGGCAAGTCGATCATGAAAACACTGTTCTCCATGTGTCCAGTCTCTCCCCAGTCAAAGTTCAGAAGGTTCGCAGAGGGTATTGCGACCCTCAGCTTGTCGGTGTGAAATAAAAGCATCAATTTCGAATGCATGCAGGAGATCACCCCATCCTGTGAAAACGACGATTAGAACCACTCTCTCTGTCTCAGAATGTCTCAGGGGAATGGTGTTCTAGTCGGGGGAAAATACCATTGGTGGTAGACATATCCGGAGAAACGCTTCTGAACCGCTTGCCCACTCTCGATATCTCGTACGCTCCTCTGGGGTCTTGGCTTGCATTACGAACACACATTTCGTGCTACCGCCGTTGAGAGGTGTCTTGAGCTTGGAGAGAATCCACTCCGTATCCCACTGATACGCCGAGAGGACCGCGGTGCGGACTGAAGTGGGCTCGAGGACCTCCTCAAGCTTGATGTCGTGGCCGTCTCGTTCGTGGCCGAAAGCCCAGGTCTTCTTGATGACACCGTGAGGGTACTTTAATGCCCCAGCTGGTAGCTTTTCAGTGGCGATGTCTGCTTTGGCTGCTGAAGAGGTGGCTACAGCTCTCATGCGCTCGCTGGCTGCATTCGCTGCGTCTGGCTTGCGGTTTTGCTATGTTGATCTCAGCACGTATCTCGAATTTGAGGCCCGGCAACCCATAGAAATATCGGTACCACAGCCGCTGCAGCTCACGTAGAAGCACCGCGACGTGGCCTTCGGCAGCTCACCTGTTCCTTCTTCACCCCCTCCGCAAACAACTTCAACCTCGCACCACTCTGCATCTCAATCGTCCTCTCGTCAATTTTAGGCGCTTTCCGTGGGCTCCGCGCGGGTGGCGATATGGACCTGTCACGCTTCTTGGAAGCAGCTATGCGGGCGATGCGCTCCTCCTCCATGGCTTTCCTATTCTCAAGCCCGGGAATCGGCATTTTCGAGATGTTGCGAATGTTTGTTTGGTGAGAGTGTCGTGTGGGATAGAAAGCGGAGAGAAGTGGTGAATGCCTTACATGTGGTTGGAAGGCGCGGAGCGGGCGACAGGCAGCAGCAGCGGCGGCGGCGGCCACGATGAAAACTTGTTCGCTCAACGCGCAAGAGTGGTGCCTGTGCTGTTCATGTCAGTTTCAACGACGCTGAAGCGTGATGTTCTGCGGGATTCGAATGCAAGATCAAGATGTGACGCGCCCCTCAAACGCGAAAGTGGTGCGAAACTCGCTGGCTTGTGGTGCGAGGCATAATGTTGGGAGTACATCAAGTTTTTTCCCAATGATCGTGACGACCAAGTCGACGAAAGCAATGCTCGGAGACCCAAATACGGATTATATTGCTTGCCTATACTGTTGAAACATTGTTCCGCTCCTCAAGCAAAAGCAGTGCCCACAACGACCGAACAATCCCGCATATTCGCACGAACACTGTTCGGAACTCCCAGCAAAGTCAGAGCCTGCCATGCACTCGCAAAACTAGCACCCCAAGCACCCTGATTACCCACAAAACTTCTAAACTGCCTCCCAACACCCCTCGTAGTCTCATTCAAACTGAGATTAATGTCGCTATCGAAGCGAGCCATGCCAGGTTTTGGAAAGTACGTCTCATTGTAGTAAGCCACGTCCCACTGTCCAGGTGTAGTATCCTGCGGCGTGCCAGGCGGTATCCCATTATCCGCCTCAAAGTTCGTGATCGAGGTACTGTGTGCTCCAACCAGCGCGGCGAGGTCGCGAGCTGTGAAGCCTTTGTCGACGAAAAGTTGGAGGAGGGTGTTGTGGTCTGACCCGGAGCCGAAGGCGTGAGGCATTAGGCCGTCTGGTGCTGCGACATCAGTATCGGTGCGACCTACAAGCACTCGGCCGACGCGGCCTCCTGGGCAGGCGAGGACTCCGAGGCTGCCGGCGACTTGGATGAGGTCTGCTGCTGTTAGGTCGTAGCCGACAGCTTTGTATTCTGTAAGTTTTTGATTGAGTTGGCTGTGGTAGTCGTGGAGGCCGTTGTTGTCAGGCCGGTTGATTTCCGTGCTGGAAAGTAGCAGAGAACCGTCGGCGCCACCTGCTGCGGGAGCGTAGAATGGCAATTTGGTCGAGAAAGATGTTGAATCGTGGAAGGCAAACCGGATCGCTACTCGAGCCGTATTGGTGCATTCTCCGTTGACTCGCATGAGCGGTGCCAAGTCGCGCACAACATCGGACCAAAAGGCTGGACAGCCCGTTGATGTAGGCGTAGCTGATGTCGTCGTCGTTGTCGTGCTCGGAAGTTGACTGCTCGACGAAGGTGACATCATGGAGCTACTCAGAGAGGTCGAAGGTGCGGAGGTAGTCGCACTCGAGACAGACGATGGGGTCTCAGATATTGTCGATGAAGTCTTGGTTTCGGTCGCTACGCTGAGAATGCTGGATGTTGTCGAGCTTATGCCCGATGGTGCTACTGACGATGAGATTGAGGAAGTCGAGGCGGTGACTGTGCTCGTAGTCCGACTGGTCGAAGATGAGACGGCATCTGCTTCACACGAAGCGATCGAAGTATTTGCTCCAGAGTAGTACACATTGAGTCGGTCTGGCCCGCCACAAATTTGTGTTGGATCGCCTCGACATGTCTGGTAGCATGAGGACTGATCCAATGCACATACACCTGGGTTTCTCAACGCATTGCCGCACCAACACTCTTCTGCGAACTCCAGCCCGCTGTAAGAGTAGCCTGCCTGGCCGCACGCAGACAGACATCCATTCACAGTCATGTTTGGACCGCCACCTGGAACTTGCTCTACAAGCTGTAATGTTCGAGCAGCGGGATCGTCAGTATAGCATCCTAAGGACTGCCATCCAGCTAACGTGGTACTCGGGTTTTCAGCAACTGCATCAGCACTCTCATAGACATTGAGCCTGTCTAAACCACCGCAGTACTCTGAGGAGTTACCTGCACATGGCATGTTACAGCCACTGGTCGTCGTGGCACCAGGGCTGCGGATGGTTCGGTCGCACCAGCATTCTTGTCCATACTCTACTCCAGCCAATGTGTAGCCATTGGACTTACAGACGGCCGCACAACCCGCTACCGTCATGCCAGACCCGCTCACAGCTAACGCGTTACGAAGTGTCCTTGAGCTAGAGTCCGTGTAGCAAGCAAGATAGGTCCAGCCAGGGGGTCCAGGATTCGTGATTGGCCCAGAGTCGCTGATGCCATTGTTATAGACGCTCAGTCTATCGCCGTTGCCACATGTCTGAGACGAGTTTCCAACACATTCCATTGAGCAATCAGAGTCCGGACTCTTGGTGGCATTGAATAGTCGCTGATCACACCAACACTCAGAACCGTATTCGAGGCCTGCCCAGCTGTAGCCATGAGACCCACAATACGTAGTGCACGTATCTATCGTTTGCACATTGTCCTTGTCTGTAGGTGCCCGAAACGCGAGGGTACGCTATCCACAGAAAGTCATCAGCTTTGCGCATGGGTCGCACATTTCAGTGCACACCCGGTCTATATTGTCTCCAGATACATACCTTACTCTGGCTATCCTGATAGCATCCATGGTACATCCAGGTCTGTGTTGACTGCCTAGCAACATTGAGAGGTGTTGTCGCAGCCAAAGCTGCCAAGAAAAGGACGAGTGCAGATAACATGTCGAGCGAGGCCACAACGTGTACCCGGCTACCGGTTTCCACATGCGCAGTGTCGATCCTTTATCCAGGAGCATGCTGCCCACGCGGCAACCTGCACGCCTACGAGCTAGCTTGTCCATATCGATGCAATGGGAATATCGGCAGACGTGGCTGCGAATCGCATTCGCGACGCGCCATGCTCTGCAGGCGCATCTTACCAAGGACGGTGAGCTGAGAGGTACTGGAGCGCCATCGCCTCTTACTTCTCCATGTATGCAAGCGTGACCCACGTGAGTAGCTCGATTGCGACGTGCTAAGGGAATTAAGTTGCCGTGTTGCTCCAATCTGGATTAGCTGAGCAATATTAATTTTGTCCACACAGTTGTTCAAGAAGACGCTATCGTCCTCTGCATCTGCGGAAACCCGTCCGTTCTCTTGACTTTGTCTTCTCGTCTTGGAGGATCAATGCATTGTGGACGATCCCACCCGGGCGCTCCTGCTGCCGCGGATTCTGCAGCACATATGCTTCGCCAAGAGCTCTGGACGCGTCCGCGTAGTTACGAGAACACCACAACTAGTGAGCAAGAAGACGAACGCGCTGATCTGTTCATCAATGCCCAAGCATGTGGATGGATAGTGGTGACAAAGATAGATGCGGTTTGATGTATGGTAGAGAGAGGCCAAGAAAAGAGGCGGGGCTGACAAAGGTTCGGTGTGTCCACTTTAGGAAATGCCGCAAATCTGGTTCCTTTCCGATGGCCTCAGTCACCAAGCATGCTGTCCACCCACTCGAAGCATTGCGAAAATCACGAGTATGGCCCACATCGTGAAGTCAGCATGGAAGGCCCGGCCAGGCCAGCATCTTCCAGTAAGGCAAAGAAGACAGCAAGAGATACAACGAGCCATGTATGCCTCAGGCGACTCAGAGAAGCATGCGAAGCCTGAACAACTGTCGTGGACGCCTTAACCTAGGACTCTACGGACATAGGTCGAGCACGCTGCACAGCCCTACCAAGTCATGTCCTTGTCCTTGCAGATGACGGTTGCTTTCCCAGGCGTACCAGCTTATTCTTCGATGTCATGATGTAACTTATTCTGCTTCCAGCGGAAAGTGCGATCGGTCCAGCGAGATCACGCTTTCGGCGACGGCTTGCTGGCTGAACGTGGGTGGTGAATTGCTTGGTGGCTGACGGAACGGGATCCTTTGATTGCTCAGTCTAGCCGCCGTTGGAAGCAGATTATGCATAATGCCGTGAAGTCGCGCGATATCCGTTGATTGCACGCCAGCTCCGATATATTTGACCTTGAATGGAACAACGATACACTCTCCCTTGGAACCTTCTGCGTGAGATTTCATACTGATCACTGTCGAAGTCTTCAGATTCCGTATCTGCAAAGAAGGTAACGGCCACGGCTGGACTTCCTTCAGCTACATTAATATCACCAACTACACATTTCCATCGCCGACAGCGTCGAGCGCACCGATCGTGACAGCATCGTACACGGCACGACCTACTAACTCCGTATGCCTCACGTCCGGCGCGAAGATTGGCATGCGTTGGAGTAGGCGTGTGAGGCATCCTTGTGGCCATCGTCCTAATCCCTTTCGTGCTTCGGAGACGCAAGAGATCAACACCATCAATGGAAGCGCCCTTGACGTCGACGAAAGGGGTCGATTGGCAAGAGCAGCTCCCAGGGTATTCCGGGACTGCATCTGGGCAAGAGGAAACATGGAAATCGCCGTGGTCAGAACAGCAATCTTCATTGGGTGCTTCTCACCAAGGACACTTCAGTAAGCACGTGAAAGGCGATGCGAATTCGAGAGTATATGAGCTTGCCACAGCGCATGAGCCGCGGGAATAGTCTGCCGACAGGACAACGCCTCGATGGACCTTGCAACCAGGAGCTCAGACAGCAGTGCAGCTCCCGAATACTTGGATCTCAACTTCGCCATCTTTCGTGTATGCGCAACATTGTGAAAGCAGAGCTGTAGGCGAAGTTTAGGCTAAATTGGCTCTGCAGGTGCGGAGCTCAACGACCCGCCAGCTTGTGTGCAACATCGACAGGCAAGTACGCCTAATAAGTATGTCGGAATTGATGATGCATATCCGGGGTACTTCACATACACATAAGCGCGACGACTCCTGTGCTCTCTCTCAACCCATTCTTGCCGAGGGCTCGAGTGAACATAGCCATGTCCACAGGTATCCTCAAAGTCTCTGGCGATCAGGTAGTCGATAACGATGGTAATCCTGTCGTTCTGCGAGGAGCAGCACTGGGAGGATGGATGAATATGGAGAACGTAGAGCTATCCTGATAAGCCACCACCTGTCTCACTCAAGCTCACGCTTGTAATAGTTCATCACAGGCTACCCAGGCCACGAATCCCAACACCGCGCCTCAATGCTCAAAGTCCTCGGCCAAGAAAAGTACGACTTCTTCTTCGACAAATTCCTCGAGTACTTCTTCACAGACTCCGATGCAAGATTCTTCGCGTCAAAAGGTCTCAACTGTCTCCGCCTGCCCTTCAACTACCACCACTTCGAAGACGACATGAATCCTCGCGTCCTAAAAGAGTCCGGCTTCAAGCACCTTGACCGTGTAGTCGGGCTGTGCGCAAGGCACAAGATCTACACAATCCTTGATCTGCATGCTCTACCAGGAGGCCAGAATCCCGATTGGCATGCCGATAATGTGACGAACCATGCGAGTTTCTGGGATCATAAGGATTTCCAGGATCGTGTCGTGTGGTTGTGGTGTGAGATCGCGAAGAGGTATAAGGATAATGCGTGGGTGGCGGGTTATAACTTCATCAATGAGCCTTGTGATCCGAAGCATTATCGATTGCCACAGTTTTATGACCACCTTGAGAAGGAGGTTCGTCAAATAGATTGGGATCATATTCTCTGGCTGGATGGCAATACTTTCGCCATGGAGTGGAAGGAGTTTGAGCACGTCTTGCCAAATACTGTGTACGGTCTGCATGACTATTCGGTAAGTGGACCAAAGGGTATGGTCACAGTCTGAAGAAGCGACGCTGATCTACCTTCCAGATGATGGGCTTCCCCCAAGGCAATCGATACGGGGGCACTTCTGAACAAAAGCAGCAGCTGGAGTCGCAGTTCCTGCGCAAAGCAGAATTCATGAACAAGCACGGCACCCCAATCTGGAACGGAGAATTCGGACCAGTATATGCCAATCCTCTACTCGACGAAGGCCACGACGAGATCAACGCAGCACGCATCGACCTGCTTGACCAGCAGTTGACCAACTACGATAAGTATCGGATCCACTGGAGCATCTGGCTGTACAAAGACGTAGGCCTGCAAGGCATGGTCCACACAGATCCTGCCAGCAAATGGATGAAGACCGTCGGTCCATTCCTGGAGAAGAAGCGCGCTCTGCAGCTTGATGCATGGGGCAGATATCCGAGCAAGCAGGTGGAGGATGTGATCGATCCACTTGTGGATTTCATTGACAAGCACATCCCGCAAAGCAAAGAGCAGTATCCGACCCCGTGGGCTACCGCGAGGCAGATCACCAGGATGATCAATCAGATGTGGATGGCCAGCTGTTTGAGCGACGAGTTCGCGGGGCTTTTCAAGGATATGAGCTTCGAAGAACTGGACGAGTGTGCGAGAAGTTTCCATTTCGAGAATTGTCTGCAGCGCTCCCAACTGAATCGAGTGCTTGAAGCCCACTCTACACCGCCCGAGGCGGCTGAAGGGTGGCAGCAGCCAAATTCGAAGGCACATGGTCACGTAGATGCTAAGCACGAGCTGCCGTAGGCGATTGCCCGGACCACATCTCGCTACTAGAGATAATACCCATTCCAGTTCAACCTAGCAAGCAGAATCTTATGGGCTTCTGCATCTTCGAAGTCCGCATCGGTCGCGGATTTTGGCAGGCGATCGATCTGGTCCTGCAGTGATGCGCAAGCCTTTTTGGCTGCTTCGCGTAATTCTCGAAGTTGGTCGTCGATGGTGTTTGCGTCTTCAGGATTCTCGGCCTGTAGTATGAAGGCGGTCTTCAATATGATAGCCAGTACGGCCTCCATGGCAAGGTGCAACTTCTCTTGCCGCCTCTTGAGAAACAGTCTGGTCCTGATGCGTTCGAGGCATGTGTCGTGAGCTTGACGTACACTCTCCATGCTGCATGTGACCTTGGTCTCGATGATCCTCCCGGTATCCTCCCGCTTTAACGATTGCTCGATATCGTGAGCATGGCGCATCATGGTGTTCCAAGGCTCGTCAACGCCCACTGCCATGACATGGGACATGAGGACTGATACAAAATGATTTGCATGGCTAGCAAATCTGCGAATGGATCCAGATACAGCACCGTCCTTGAGTCCGCGGGTCAAGTTGGCAGTGACATGAACCAACCGCAGCAGTTTCAGTAAGAATCGAAAGATGTCATCGTACTTGTTGAGTATTTCGGTGGTGATGATGGCACTGAGCGGTGCTTCAGCAGTGTACTGTAATCGCAGGAAGTCCAACGCGTAGATGGAGTTCGGGTCAAGAACACGATCAATCTCATGCTCTGGCAGCTCGCGGATCGAGAAGCTGAGCCCGCCAGGCAGTGTGGCGTTGCTGGATGGCGTTGAGGTCTTGCCTGGTATAGTACCCCGGTATGTTTCGTTGAGAATGCCAGTCAACGTAAGTCGTAGTTCTGAGCTCGCTGGCGGCCAGCGCTCTTCGTGAGTCGCGCCTAGGCGAAGGCCCATGAGCTGTCCTGTCGGTATAGTGCCGCGTCTTCTTTCGGCAGACTGCACATCAGAACTGAAGAGTGCCATCGACAGGCGATCAACAAAGTCAGCATTGCCGAATAGATGGAAAGCCCGCTGGAGCTGCATGTGTCCACGAAGATTATGCTCCTTGAACAGCTGACGCAGTAGGACGCCATTGACCTGGCGATGCTGCTCTTGCACGAGCGGCCGCATCTGCTCAAATGGTCTAATGCTAGTATTTGTCATGAGCTGCACCGGATCCAGCGAGTTCTCCTGAAAGCACTTTCGTCCGAGCGTTGCCACGGCGTCGTGGAGCTCATCATGATAATGGTGTACCGAAGTAGCCGGCAGTTCGAGCACGATGGCGTTCACGTCGTCAAGGTAACCGTGCGCCGCGTCTTCTTCATTGTATTGACCTTGACCGTGCATGACCTCGCTTGAACCGAAAGTGTGCCCAGGTGATATAGCTTGTGACGATGAATTGCCGCTGAGCATGTTTGCATTGGACTCGTGCCCTGCTCCTGAGCGCTGTGCAGGAAATGGAGGACTGACATCCGAGTCTGCTAATCGCGATATTATTAGAGGCGAACGCCCAACCGACAGGTCATTGTGCAGCAATGCGTGATTGGGTGCAAGTTTTCGCAGTAGACCGACAGCAGCTGCGGTTTGCTCGATGAGATGTCGATCTGCGGCATCCACCACAGACGAGGTTTCTCCTGATGGCCTGGAGTCGCTCCTTGGAAAATCATCTGAAGGTGCTATGCCAACATCTCGGGCGATTTCCTCCAACCAAGGTGCGCTTACCCTGGCAAGGAGCGATCGGAATACTGGACAGAGTTCATACTCTGTTTGGACAGCATTATGGACATGATCTGCGACAGCCGAGATGAGACTCTCATCGGTCGTGCAATGCCTAGAGTCTTTCACCAACGTATCCAGGCTCGTGACTAGGCGACTGAACGGGTCAATCAGATATTGCAGCTGGATGAATGTGCGAACACCCTGGATCCCGCTGGTCGCACTTTCTTCCACGGCATTAAGCACACTTGCGATGCAGCTCTTCAACGCCAGCAAAGCCGCATAAGAGTACCGTGTCGAGGCTTGCTGGTCCACGAAGGCCCGGAGTCTCTTGAGCGTAGATCCGATGGTGATGAAGGTACGCATCAAGGAAGCTGAACATGAACGGCTCGTACCAGAGACAACCACGTCTTCGACGGTCTGCACGAAGTGCTGCCCTTTGTCATCCCATCGAAACAGACTAGAGCTTCTTCCAAGGACTAGATTGCAGTAAGCCCTGAGCGTGTAGTCCTGAGGCAGCAGGCCGGGCGGCTCCTGGTAGGATTTGACACGATTCAAGGTCGCATCGAACGCAGCTGGTCCAGCTTCGGACAACAATGCTGTTCGACTAGCTCCAGGTACACGCTTGTGGCTGAAGTCTTCCCATGTGAAGAGTTTCGGAGGCCTAGAGGCTGCATCTTCTCCGCTCAAGAGGCTCCATAGGTCGTGTTCGAGTTCATCCGCGATGCCGGTTCCCTGGTCATGGAAGGTCGATCGAGGTGTCTCGTCAAAGCTCTCCACCTCATCATTCACCAGGTCAAGTGCTGGTAGTCCAGCTTTGATATCGCGCAGACCAAAGAACTCATAATCTACATCTTGCTCGACTGTTTTCAAAGGCGCGAAGTGTGTATCCAGGAATGGGAAGATGCTCTCGCCCTGTGGCCTTTCTTTAAGGAGTACGTTGCGCCAGAGATCGTCGAGTTTGAATGCGCGGCCGCGATCCAAATCCTCCGACATCCTCTCTGCTTGTCACTGTTGTTGTTGTCGTTGTAGGCGATGTTCAAAGATGAAGGCGCGGTGGAGATAGCTCGCGTCAAGTTCGCGTTGAGCAAACACGACTTGTGTCGGGCGATCGGAATGTACGCGAAGGTTGGAGATGGACGACATCACGAACGCTTGGATACGTCCATCGGTCACACAACGGCGTTCAGAGCTACAAGTGTCAGATGGCGAAGAAACGAAGAGAGCAAGATCAAGCGATGCCAGAGGCTCGGATATCATCACACAATGGACGTGCATATACAGCAATTACACGGAAGCCCAGCCTAGTCTTGAGTCCCCATTCGTCGAGAGCATGCTAGAGCTGCTCCCTGCTCTACAATGCCAATCCAGCAGCCAGCAGACCCAGACCAAGGACGCTTCCCATGCCAGTGGCCATAGCGGCGGCGGCAGCGCTCGACGAAGAAGATGGCGATGCAGTGCCTGATGGCGACGATGCGGAAGTCCCTGAGGAGTTCGACGTTTGTGCCGATGAGAACGATGCGCTGAAGCCCGTGTTGTTACGGCAGCTTGCTCCGGCTGTGTTGTTGGCCCCCGAAACAAATCTCACTGGAGCGCACTATAGAAAGATTAAGGTGATGTCTGACGCCTTCTGCTGGAACAACTTACCTGGTAGAGGGTACCATCGACAGAATTGTCAATGACTTGCAATACGCCAGAGGTACCAGCCCAGTCGCTCGGAGCCCGGAGTTCTGTTAGACAGAAGTCTCCCAAACCTGTGCTGGTCACAGCTGGCACGATTTCGGTGAAGTTGTAGGGTTCTTCGGTGCGCTGGGTCGCACGGAATGACCAGTTCCCAGCAGGGTGAGAGCTGAAGATGGCAACAGCAAAACGATCCACGTTGATTTCAGGTGCAGTATCGTTGACGACGACAGTTGCCCCTCCGCAAGGTGCTTTAGGCTCATCGTCGTCGATGAAGCCGGCAGTCTCTGGCCAGTTCAGAGTGAAGTGAGCAGCGCCCAGGCCCGCAGCAGCCAGAGTAAGAAGGAGCGATCGAACCATGTTTGCGACTCGCGCGATGGACCCAGATGAATATTCTGTTTTGCTTGTTTGTTATTATGTGGCCAATTTCGAGGAGTCGCCTGAGGTGGCGGTTGTCTGGTGGGAGTCTGGCGGAATCGCCGTGAAGATTGTGTCCAGCAGGCGGCTGACGAAGAGGAGAGGAAGGAGGGCGACGATGTGATGTTCGAGATCTACAAAACAAGTGTTGCCGGCATTCCAACGTGGAAAGACGTCTACCACGCTACTACCACACGACCGGCACGTAGGGAAACGGGGAAAGTACCACACGACCGGCACGTAGGGAAACGGGGAAAGCACCACACGAACTGAGCAGCGACGTTATTGCCAGATTGCTCCTTCCAACATGTCTAGATCGTGTGTGCATGGGTGGACCCTGCCATGAGACCTTGCAGCGCTGGCTTGAGTCAGCGGCGTTGTCATTGGCTGAGAGCCTGAGCAAGTTGTTTAGCCTCTGGGGGTTTGAGCAAGTTACCACCACACCCACCACGTTCACGGCAAATCGCAAATGGCGAACGCGGCGAACGGCGAACGGCGAACATGGGTCACGACTTTGCGCCTCAATTTGCACGTACAGTACAGCACTGTGTGTATTCCGGGGAGTGTCGTTGCATATTGCTAGCGTTGGCGCGCAATTCGCTGTAGAAGAATCATCATCTTGCAACGCCGCACACGGAGGACCCAGTGCGGCGGCCAATCTCCAGCCCGAGTCCTGTGAACACTACCGGATAACCACGTCACTGCCACCTCGAGGGCGCATATGATACCGTAATTTGGCTTTCACGATTCCTCACCAAGTCCCGGGTGGATATTCTCCCCAGGAATTTGAACTTCATCCGGAGTCGCGAGGCCGGTCAAAGCTGGAATCGCAGACATCACCTGGAAGAAACCCCTTCCCTCTTTGGCCTCGTGTGTCTACTGTCGTCATCATGGACATGGGCTCGGACCACAGCGGCCATGATATGAGCGGCATGACGATGAGTGGCGGTGTCTTCACTCCGACAGATGAAGCCATCGCACGAGGGTTTTGGTACGGCATCGCAGGGTGTGTTGCGGTTCTTACGGCAGTCAGAGTTGCTTCAGCACTGCAGGCCCGGCAAAGGTTGATGCAGCAGAGATCATCATCTACCTCCATACCTTCAAGACCACAGGGGTCGTTGTCTCAGGCATATGCCACGGCAACGGCGACCGCAAGAGAGATGCTGTATCCACAGCCCGTATACTTTACTGGCCGGATCAGCAAGTACTTCAGTCCATTGCCTGTTGGTCGTTGGCTTCTGCTGGCATTCTACTGGATTGTCATCCTAGCCTTCCTCTGGAGTGGCACGATACTCAAGTCAAGCGACTCGCTATATGCATACAAGTGGGAGGTTGTGGGCTTTCGGGCTGCATGGGTGACCGTCACTCAGATTCCGTTCATCTACTTGCTTTCTTGCAAGTTCAACCCCATCAGTCTGCTGACCGGAATATCCTACGAACGGTTCAACTGGCTGCATCGATGGGTCTCTCGGACAGTCTTTCTCACGGCGATAGTTCATTGGTCATTCTTTTACAGAGAGTGGTCGATCTACAACATCGTTGACACTCAGATGGGCATGATGCCAATGGTCAAATATGGGTTTGGCGCTTGGGGTATCATCACTTGGATGGTACTGACTGGCTTTGGGTTCTTTCGAAACGTCAACTACGAGCTGTTTGTTGCACAACATATCGTGGCAGCTGCAGTACTGCTGTGGGTCTTGTTCGTGCACGTTCCATCCTATGCGCGATACAACATCTGGATGTCCGTCGCCTTTGTGAGCTTCGACTGGGGTGCGCGGTTGGTATGGGGAGTGTTACGAAACACTCACACCTTGGGAAGGGTGCACTCGAGGATGCCAGGCTACTCCACATGTCTTCAGCCGCTTCCCGGCGATGTCGTGCGATTGACAATCGACGATGCAGATTTCAGTTGGAAAGCTGGACAGCACGCCTACATCACGATACCTGGGCTCTATCGACCTTTCGAGACGCATCCATTTACAATCGCCAATGCACCAAGCAGCAGTGGTCGTCGAAAGCTGACCATGCTTATTCAAGCTCGATCAGGCTTTACGAAGAGCTTGCACAAAGCAGCACTTAAGGATCAGAACAGTGATCGAAGCTGGAGAGCATTTATCAGCGGACCATGGGGCACGCCACCGACCCTTCTACACTACGACACTGCGGTACTGATCGCGTGCTCTACGGGAGCATCCTTCATTATGCCACTTCTCGAAGATGTTGTGAGAAGACAAGGATGCTTACGCAGCGTAACCTTCCACTGGATTGTGCGTGCCGACGAGCACTATACGTGGTTCGGAGAAGAGCTGGCATCCCTGGTGGAAGCTTCACGAGATTTGGGCCCGCATCTACAGATTTTCGTTCATGCCACCAGGTCGCACAAACTTCCGAATATGGAGGCCACGAATCCGGACAAAGGCTCTAGCAATGTAGTCACGGTCGCTGCTGACTCTTCATCAGAGCAGGGCTCCAGCTTGAGCAGCTTTGACTCCATCCCCAGGGAGAAGGCTTCATCCCAGCGTCTCAATCGGAGAAGCCAACCGAGTCTTAGCAAGAGGTACTCCGGGAGACCGACGTTAGACTTCATGATCCGCCCCTCAGTCGAGCAGGCACTAGGAGAGACCGCGATAGTGGTGTGCGGTGGTTTATCCATCACTGCCGAAAGTAGGAAATATGTGGCAGCCCTGTCTGACGAACGTGCTGTGCACAAAGGTACGGGAGCACAGGGTATCTTCCTATTCACTGAGACGTACGGGTGGTGAAGGCCCCTCGATATCTTATGAATCTGGCGATGGAATTGGAAGCATGCTAGACGCTGGCAATCATATAGACCTGACGAGAGCCATAAACAACAGCATAGAGAGGACAGTAATGCTTCATTTGTGCGCCTTGGCGCACTGCCAAGGGAGGTAGTGCACCTTAGTTCTAATCCGACCAGAATTCGGCCGGAATTCTGTGCACATCCACTAGCGCGTTTCAGCTTTTGTCCAATGAAAAAGACCGGGGGCGATCAATATCTGCAGCTTCTGGGTGTCTTTCCAACGATCAACACCGTTTGTTGACTTGACCGCATAGACATGGCTGCCATTGTCCTCACACAGGCTCTACGACGACCCTGACAGATCAAACCGATACTTATTGATGTTTGTTCGTAGCTGCCGAACGCGTCTTTGCACCTCGGTTGAGTCTTCCCGTGAGGGGCTAGCCACGAGCCAGGAGAGAATGGCACTTTCCAAGGACAATTCCCGCGCAATTCCCAGGAACACATGTGCTCCACACGGTCACTCTACCGCATGAAGCCATGCAGCAGGAGGCCACAGCTGAGACTGGTCCTGATACAAAACCCTCGACCATCGGCTCTTCACACGCAGCGGCCCTGACATCTCCACCCCCAGCACCTAGTGCCAGTCCGGAAGCTCGCGGGCAGAGAGTCAAGCTCAAGCAGAAGCGGAATAAACCAACGCTCTCATGTCTCGAATGTGTCGAGCGGAAAACGAAGTGTGACCGAGGCAGACCTTGCCTTGCGTGTGTCAAGAGGCAATCTAGCTGCGAATACACTGCTGTCGCAAACCTCATAGCCTCAGCTGATCGCAAGAATGGTGCCCCGAACAGCAAGGCACGATATGTTACGAAGCCGTCTAGCAAAGTCCGCAAAACGGCCTCAATCACCTCGCCCTCAGCTAGCTTGACATCCTCCTCGGTCATTACTGATAATGGCTGGCCAAGCATGGATGGTCGAGTGCCTCGTGCCTCGCTCTCATCTTCCCAAGAAGCGTCACCCTTCCAGTTTTCGAGTGTACCAATCTCCCAGAGCTCGCCGAGCAATGTCTTTGGTGTTGGGTCACAGGTGAGCACCCTCCCTAGATCTGCATGTTGTAGCGGCTTATGTATGTTCAACTCACAGCATCCGTTTGCCAACTACTGGACTTGTCAAGGTGGTCTGCCGGAGGTCATTACTGTTCTGCCAAGTAAGGAACAGGCTGATATATTGGTCGCGAAGTACTTCGAGGCTGTCGATCCTGTCTATCCGTTCATTCATCGAAGAACATTCTATTCCGACTATGAATCGTTCTGGGCACTGTCACAGGACGAAAAGGGTAGGACTGATGCCTCGCTCGTAGCGCTGCATTATGCGATGTACGCGTTGGGTACTCAGTTCATGCAATTTCCAGCGTATGAAGAACGATCCCAGACGGCCGAATTTTACTGCTCAGCAGCGAATCAGGCATTACGGGTCTACTCGTATCTCAATCGCACCTCGATGCGAGCCATACAAGCCATGTTGCTCATGGCGTACTTCTTGATGAACGACAATCATGCTAGCGACGCTTATGCTTGGGCGGGAATCCATCTTCGGCAAACGTATGCGCTACGCTTGCATCGAGATCCAGACATCATCGTGCCGGAAGCGTCACTTCTGGAGAAGCAACAGCGACGAAAGCTTTGGCAGGCGGTTTTCTTCCAGGATACGTTTCTCACGATACTGCTGAAACTGCCTCCAACAGCCACTCACAGCGATGTGCCCGTGGAAGCATTAGCCGACGAGAACGAGTTGAGCAACGACGGAGTGGAGGTGTGCCTTGGTGCCCATCGCGTGGAGAATCTGATGAGCATCAATGTGATTGCTCCGCAGATGTCACAACCTCTGGTGCCGCCACAGCCGCATCATCTTGTCGATCAAGCGACTGTGAAGAACGATATCGCCTACATGCGGAGTATGTGGCATCTTGGCAACCTGGTCCAGGAGAATCTCTCTTCTCCATTATCACTTTCGCTGCCGATCGCCAACAGTCCACGGCACAAAGACTCGCTGGTCGCAGCATTCAAGCGATTATACAAATCCTTTCCCGCTCCACTGACTATCCTCGATTTCGGCATCCTTCAACGTCACGCCACACAGCATCCACGACAGGTTCGCCAGAACCTTTTCCTGACGTCAAACTATTTTCACTGTCTGATGCTCCTGCACGCGTCGGACAACCCTGAGGCGGGTGTAGAACCCAATCCAAAGGCTGCTCTCGAAGCCGCGCACGAAGCTCTTTGTGCTTTCTTCAAGCTATGGGGATTTTTTGAGACTGAAGCAGGCGTCTGGTGGGCGTTCCAGCATCGTGCTTTCGAAGAGAGTCTTTTGATCGCGAATCTCCTGGCACACTCATCAATGCCAGAACGACACATCGATCCGATTTATGGGAAAGCTAAGGAAGATATCAGCCGTATGCTGGAGATCATGCAACGTTATGGCGAGAATGTCGAGACGCATAAGACGAGGATGGAGGTGCTGCATGAAGCTTTTCAGCGTATCGCTGTATGATATGGCAAGGCACTACAATGCCACGATTTGTCGCCATATGCACGGACCTATACAAGCTGAATCGTGACCTGTGCCCCCTGCACCCTGTGAGGCTGAAGTTGTTCAGCGTCAACGAGCCTTGACCTCGGTCTGACTGCAGAGCTGCTGTGCCAGCTAGGGTTCCCATGCAGCCTAGCCTGCTGCACATGTACCAGAACGCTGAAGAACTCTTACGGCCGGATGTAGTCAGCCTCATGCCAAGTCAGTCACAACTCTGCGACTCCTCGTGCCGAGTAAGCTGCATAAGCTCGGCCGTAAGTATATACATACACCAAGCTCCAGCAGCAACGTCGCCTATCAACAACCAACCAGCAAGATGTCATCCCAAGCCCTCGTAGTCCCGCTCCCGCTCCAGCCACAAGCCATCGGCAGTCATCCCGCACTGCACTTCTACGCCGAGTATGGCGCGAACTTCCCCAAGACCAAGGAAGCATGGGCGACAGTACCGTGGGAGAAGTACTACGCCGCAGACTGCCGCATGCGCATGGTGGATGGAACGTATCTCAACGGCGGAGCCCGGTGCTGGGACTGGTTCAAGAAACTGTGTAAGATTGTTCTCTTTTTTTTCCAAATCTTTCGACCGGGGCTGGATGGATAGATGAATGGAAGTCTGACGTGTCCGTCCGCTAGACTCGCAATTCCCGGCTGTCGAGCGGGAAGTGGTGTCGATGCTGGTGGTTACTGAGGGAGAAGAGTTGTACAGGGTGCATGTTGAGGTCATTACGAAGCTGCCGGCTGAAGGGGGGACGCGGGTGGTAGAGGTGCCGCAGGCGTTTGTGTATACTATTGGTAAGGCGGATGCTGGGAAGGGGAGTCGGGGTCTGCAGTTTCGGGAGTTGCGGAACTATTATGATTTAAGGACGCTTGAGAGCGCGGTGGAAGCGAGTTGATGGGAATTGATTATGTCGTCTATGGAGATGGATCGTACTGATCCTGCTATATTTCAATCTCTCTACTGTCCCTCTGGGTAGTCGGTGCTCTCTGTAGACGTCAGTAAGCTTTCACCTCGAACGGGACATGTCCGGGCTTACTGCTCAACTTCTCGTACTTGGGGTACAACTCCGAATAGGTCTTGATCTTGTCCTGTATTCCCTGGTATGCGTCGCTGCCGATGCAGATCCGAAGAGGAGGATCATCGAACTGTGCAATATCCCACATGGCCCTCGCGCCCTGAACGGGATCACCCTTCTGCGTACCATGTCGCTTGCCCATAGCCTCTCGGGCGTCGAGGTGGTCGTAGCTGGACGTTGATCGTCAGCATTGCATCGTGTCAGATGAGGCTGGCGGGGGAGGACGTACGCTGGCTCCTTGGCATCCTCAAACTCCATGCTTCGGCCTGCCCAGTCGGTACGGAAACCTCCAGGCTCGATGCAGGTAAATTTGATGTTCCTGTATCGCACATTAGCTCTATATTCTCATGAAAGCGTTTTCTCTCTCACGAACCACTCTGGCTTCAACTCGTAATGCCCTCAATTTGCGGCTGACGTCAAGCGGCCTCGTCTCCGCTGCAGGCGTTGACGGGGTCTTCGAGCATCTGAGCGGTGGCTATTGGGTAAACTCCACGCAAGCTTCACAAGTGCCCTCCCTACGTGTTGCAGGAATGCTTGGCGGTAAAGCGGGCGTTGCAAGACTTACCAGCACGGAGATTGCGGTCTTAAGCACTTCGAGTGGGAAAACTTGCGACACTGCTCAGGACGAAGGGCGAAGATGGTACGTCGAGTTTGATGTTCGCTTAGATAGTATACTGCTAAGCACATGACTCCCCTTGAAAGCTCTGCTTTAGAATGTCGGGCTTCCTCTCATCAAGATCGAGGATAATCTGGCCAAAGAGGCCGTTGGCCCAGGAGAACCTACATCACGTTAGCAAGTCGTCAGCAGCAAGCATCATCATTCCACTTACCATTGACGGGTCCAATCGCTTTCATTGAAAGAGTTGATGGACTCATGGATCAGACCCAGACCTGCAGTGCTACTGACGATTTCCTGCAGTTGTTGCGTGATCTCTTGGTCATCATCAGTCGTAGCGATGCGAACGATGGATGCCATAGGCCATGCCATGCCCGGCCCTTGGTGTGGGCCACCAATCGAGTTGATGACGGGCCCGGTGAAGAAGTACGGGTTCGCAGGGCTAAGCAGCAGCTTCCTGGTGTTCTGGTAGACTTCATCGTTCACATCCAGATAACCAATGAAGGGCGCTGAAAGCAGGGAGGGGATGTTTGCATCGTCCATGATGTTTTGCGAGAAGTAGCCATCCACCTCAAAAGCATATACCTGGCCGTATCCCGGGAGCTGTACGATTCCCCACTTCGTGATCGCTTCCTTCAAGCTCGATGCCATGTCTCGCATTCGGGTTGCGAGAGCCTCTTGCCCGTCGATCTGAGCCATGATGTCGGCAGTGGAGGACAGAAACCTCGAGAACATCATATTGGCCGGGATGAAGCCTTGGTAGATGGTCGCATCGTCGCTAGGTCTGAAGAACGATCGTACCAGGCCAGTGCCATTGTTGAGAGGGTTGCCAAGACCATCGTTGGCCTGAGTTTCCGTTGACCTGTCCGTCATCCTCGTGAAAGTGTATGTGATGTTTGCAACTTCTCCGTCTGGCTCGTATGTTGGGACCATCATCTCTTCTGCGACCTTCAGTACTGCCTCCACTGCTTGCACCCACCTGTAGCGCTTGAAGAAGTCGATATCTTGGGTAGCGTTGTAGTAGTTGTCCGAGATTTCGAGGAATGCCGCAAGTGAGTCAAGCTCATACTTGCATTCGAAGACTGAAGCATTGTTGTATACTGGGGTGACCGTATCATCGCTTGCTGCGTCGTTCTCGGAAGGGGCTATACCAGATTCTGTCGGTGGCTGGAAGGAGTTGCAGTAAGGATCGATAAGCAAGTAGCGAGCTTGCAGATTGATTACGCCTCGATATAATGATGCCAGCGAGTTCTGCTCCACAGATGGCTCCAACAGTGGTAGATACGACTGCATCTGGTTGGCCGAATCACGTAGCCACATGGCATTGATATCGCCGGTGATTAAGAACGTCAACTCTTCATCTTGCGAACCAGCGGCATACCCTTTCCACTTGACAGCTGTATCTAACGTGTTAGGGTAGGAGTTGAAGAATAGTCTGGTCAGATCTGGGTCCGAAATCTTCTGCGATATCTCGTCGATCTTCTGCTCGACCACCGAAGAGTTGAATGTTCGACATCGTGGTACCGGTCGTTGATATGAGAGGTTGTATCTACCTCCAGAAAAGGGGCCGTGCTGTTCCGTGGAGTATACTGAGTAGTCGGGGCATGTCAGGTTGACTCCATTGACAATCTGAGCAACGGCTGTTGTAGCCAAAAGCACCATATACTTCAAAGCCATACTGGACAAAAGCCTCGCGCTCGGAGTACGCGAAGCGCTCAGTGCAGCACCCGGGATGCATGGCAGACTTATGAAGGCTTGCGGTCATTCTCCTGATCGACAGCTGGGGAAGCTTTGCGGACTTGAGTGGAGTTACGTCCAAGAAGGATGATGATGCAGGCCTATGGTCTGTGTGTATCGGGATATTCTCCTCTCTGTGAAATGACAATCCTCGTTTTGTATCCGTTGGTACTCAGGCCTAGACTGTGCCCGTTCTGCAGCCCTCTACCCTGCATCGTGGTGCCACATCGTACGAACAAGGTCGTGAAATCGGTGGCCAAGGCAAGTCAGAGGACACTTCCAGAGCGTTTGTCAATGCGGAATGACCGGGTGTTCCTGAGATTGGCGGGGTAGGTTGCACTCTTATGTCGTAGACGCACCGAATGTTGGATGTCATGGGACATGTTTGTTCAGCAGGGCTGTCTCCAGTGACTTGATCTGGCCGTCCATATCCCGAGTGGTGCGGAAAGAGGTCAAAATTGGTCGTGAAAGAACATGTCTCGGCCTTCATGGGTAACGCTCGGGAGCGTGATTGAAGGATATACCCAATGCCAAGTCGCGCAATTCCTCGGTACGCCCATCTCTCAACTCGGGCAAGACTCGGCCGCCTGATTTGTGAGGCTTTATATACAGCATTAAAATTGCTGCTTCCCACCGACTATTGGAGCAAAGCTTCGAAGCCCGCATAGTTTAACGGTTAGAACATAGGTCTCATATGACATGATCGAGCGCAGCTCGAGCCATCCTATGAAGGCCATCCTAAGATCTGAGTTCGATTCTCAGTGCAGGCATGTGCACGCAAATCTCCCTTTTTGCTCGTATCCCATAGTTGATGACGAGTTGGTTTTTTGCTTTAATACCCACTGGCTCGGCAGAAGTCGCGATGCCAGTCGAGGGGTTGATTTTTGGCGATGCTGAGATGTCAAGAATGTGGGATCGTAACGCACCACATTGCAACTTTTGAGAACATGTTGTGATTTCTGAAACGCGGCCGCTCTATTGACTTGCAAAGAATGCCCTTCTTGAGAAATATCAGCTATATGAGTGTCTCCATACGATGGATATCAGCGTTCCTCGTCCATCGCCTCAAACTCTTTCCATAGAAATATAGTGGCACGGTAAGCACAACCGGGAGGAAGGAAACCGCGAACTGGATCATGTAGACCGATATCCAGCCCTCTTGGCCAGGCATCGTCCCTCGCTCTGTAGCGATGTCGAACACCCAGTAGCTGAGGCAGAATCCGAGGACATTCTTGAGAACAGTCCCAACTACCATGATCTCTCCAGAGATGGGCTTGTAACAGTCGATAGCGTACGCGATGGCAATAGCCGGAATCGAGGTCACTGCCAGACCGGAAAAGCCGAAGCCGCAGACGATGATCGCTTGCCATGGCCAGATGTTTTGGTACCCGACTGCTCCGACGACATGAGAGACAAGGAAGAAGCAGCAGTATGGCAGCAAAGCTGGCAGACGGAATTCAGCCTCGCGTACTCCGTTGTTCTTGATCGTCATGCGGCGTGCCCACCAGTCTGAAAGAGGACCAGCTGTCACAACACCAAAGATTCCGCCAACGAAGAAGGCAAAGTTTGAATAGCCAACAGTTTGTGGGTTCCAACCGTATGCAGGAGACCCAAAAAGGCCAGACTCGGTCAGATTGAAGATGAGGAGCAAATCGGCAGGACCAGCCAGCATCAAGGCACTCCAGAAGACAATTGGATTGAAGAACACCTTGACCGGAGTGAGAAGGTCGCGAATGACGAAGCTCATCCATCGACTGTCCGGCTTCATCATCGGCGCGAACTGCTTCTTTCCAGGACGACCTTTCCGAACGTACTGTCCATCGATGGCGTCAGTCTGGCTGTTGGCTTCCGAGTCTCCAACAATCTTCTCCTGCACTGCGCTTGCGTTCTTGCTATCACGATTGTGGTCCACCAGGCCAGAAGCTGCGCGATGAAACTTCGTCTCTGGGTAGCAGAAGATCAGGAGGATCGTGACGAAGCCCGCCATCGCGGTCGACAACCAAAAGAATGATCGCCAGCCATGGTGGCTTCCAATGCTACCAGCGATGATGGGTCCGAGAAAGGCGCCAGAGAAGTAGAAAGTGAAGTAAGCCGCCATCCAGGTGCCACGTTCATGCAAGAAGAACATATCCGCGATTGTCTGTACCATGATCGTCTCACTGGTAGCGGCAACTATGCCATTACATGCACGAGCAGCCAACAGACTCTTGTGGCTCGAAGCGAGTGCCTGCCAGACGTTGGTTAAAACGACCAAGAAGCCGAAGGAGATGGCAGTCGGTCTTCGACCAAAGATGTTCGAAATCGGAACGATTAGAATGTTGGCGAATCCAAGGGTGATGACGTTCAATCCAGTCAATAAAGACAGCTGCTGTTGGTTGAGATGGAACTCCTGGCCGAGGAGTGGAAACAGAGGTGCCAAGCTCAATGCAGAACAGACTAGGACCCAGACATACAAGAGTTGAGACACGGCGGTAACGAGCTTCCATGTGATGCTCCAGTTGAGAGGGTCGCGAGGGTCGTTAGACGGATGTGGGACAAGACTGTCGTCAATCGTCAGTACGTCAAAAGTTCTGATATCTCATGGTTCGCACTTACACTGAGCCATCGCCTGAGCCTCCAGCATGAGCAAAGTGCACATCGCCGACATCTCTCATGACTTCAGTGCCAGGGATGACCTCAACATCGAGCTGTTGAGCAGCTCTCTGGTCGACGGACTCGGTGGATGGCTTGTTGTCCGCCATTGTTGAGAAGATCGTGACCGCTATACGAGCAGGTGAGGTTACGAAGATATGTGCCGTTCTTGTTCACGTTAGTATACCCCAAGCTGGGAGGTTTTCGGTGCCACCCACGGCAGGAAGCAAGGGCTGAAGTAGTACTTGGCGGAAGAGTAGTCCGTGAGGACTGGTGGGCTCAGCTATACATATAGGACGTCTACCGACGAGTAAGTCTGAAGCTTGCCAAAACGTAGACTGGATAGTGGCGTCCCGAGTGAGCCGGATCGCTGCTGAGATGCGCCATGGTTGTATCGGCTTATGGTCACAGCATAGACTGCAAACTTCCACAACTCACGATGACCCTGTAGCTCACATGGGCTGTATGAAGTCAAACCCAATTCACTATGCTGCAATAGGTCGGCTCGAGTACGACGGAAGCCCAGCGCACGGGCAGACATACGCTCGGAACTAGCTGAGGCAACTTCGTCAGCATTAAGTCGATCTGGACGCGGAAAGCCACCAGGACTCAGGCTGCCAGTCATGATGAAGCATCCAACAGCGTGTCGCAGCGCCACTGGCTGCGAGAAAACAATTTCGGGTGACCCTCAGCGTGAGATGCAGGAGATGCTCGAAGTTTGGCTTTTGAGCCAGAGCCACAAGAGCCTACATGGCGTGGTATGCAAGCTCAGCACCCGCGAGGTGCAGTGATCGATACTGTCAGCATATGCATGCATCTCGGGCTCTCAGTCGAGTGCCTTGTGCCGGATCCACGTTGTGATTGCAGTCGGCGAGTTATTGATGCACTTTCTCGAAATACTCCTGGTGCGCGAGACCGTGTTCGGAAGTGATTGCTCGCTGCTCATGACGCCCAGGTTCCGTTGTGCTGGCACTGCTCCGTGTCGTGGGGCTCTGCGTCCGATGCATGATACAATGATCGGTGTTGAAAGAGTGAGGTGGTTGATTGGACGGAGGGGGAATGGCGTTGCAGATTTCGGCTCCGCAGCCGAACATCCCTGCAGCAAAGTATCCTTGACACGATCCCCTTCCTTCTGCACGACTTCAACATCTATTTTCCATCTTTCTTTGAGCTTAACTAGTACAGTCATCGCAAACGAAGCCGTCAAGCTGCAGCCCAGCGAAGGAAAAGCGGATTAACACCAGCATCGCCTGTCTCTAGACGCAGATGCTGGATGATCTGGCCAGATAGAGTACTCCTTTTAGTAGCGATACGCCTTCTCATGCCGGGAGCCGCGTGCTGGTCGGAGGATTGTTGTAAACCTGCATTGCGCCTTGATAAGCAAGGCATCCCATCGCATGATCCCACGACTTCAAACTGCTATACAATAATACTTTCTACCGATAATCTGGTAGCTCGGCACCGAAGTCTGCATGTCGGAACAGCCGTGTGTGGTGAAAGTTTGACGACAAGAATAGCACAATTTTTATGATTCTTAATCCTAGGCACAGCCGTGACTTTCAAGGGTGATATTGATGACCGGTGCTCTAGCTCAACAGGACTCTCACGAAGGATAGCATCCGGCCAGCGCAGAAGTGAGTATCGATTTCGGACGCTATTTCTATGAGATTTTGCGCTGCTCTCGTCATCCAGCCCTCTGACAGAGCAGGAGAGACCGGTCGGTGCGTGCGGTAAAGGTAGCCACCAGCATCAGACGTCCATGCAACCGTCTTTCGACAACCCTCCGAGGAGCATCCGCTAGTCGCGACCACGTCGTGGGTCTAGGATATCAGAATTCCAGATCATACGCCAGTCTACGCAAACATCAACATTAGTCTCAACGACCACCGAAAGGGCCAGTCTTCGGAGAGTATACGTACGTGTCGTCACAGACCGCCTCACGCAGAGCATGTACTCTGTCAGCCGATTAGCATCCAGCAGTGGTGAGCATAGCATGCATGGTAGTTCCCATACTTTAGGTGGGCGGGATGTTCTGCGTAGACTTTGATATCCTCTTTCTTGTCCAGGATTGCCACTAACCCGATATCAAACCCATGGGCGCGTGTTGCCAATACCGGTGGCCCGAAATCAATTCTCTGAAGGCCAGGAACTTGTCCAACCATGGCTTTCCCCGCAGCTTTCAATTCTTCTACCTTCGCCTGAGGAGTTCCAGGCTTGAGCCTGAAGAGCACTGTTTTGGCACAAGGTGTAAGCGTTTATGCCTCATGGTCCGAGGTCTGCAGATGCAACCCACCGACGTGATAGACTGGCATCTTAACGTTCGATGGCCAAGTGAGCAATATTGAATTGAAGACACGGCCTAGAGCACAGCAGTCTTATATGTCACACACGAAAGAGAGTAGTGAAGTACACAACGTCGAGCACGCAAGCTCCCAGAACCCCACTTCGACGGCTTTTGAGCGGGCGATCCACTCCAAGGCTCGCAGTCACCGACCTCGTTGCAAAATATACAACAATAACGCTTGATACTTTACACCCAGGATGGACTTCCTAGCAAACGTGCTTGCCGGTCTCTCTCACTTCGTCGTGGTACGGCCGACTACCACTTGTTTGGGAGCCCACGACGCAATTCTTGGATCAATACCTGCTACCCACGCCGACATCAATGCAGTGCTAGTAAATCAGAACTTCGCCGTAATTCCCGGCGAGTGGAAAAATCATGACATAGCATCAGCTTTCTATGACATAGTACCAGCTGAGCAATGCGTCGCTGGAGCCTTGAACAAAATCAAGACCGCCGACTTCATTGCTTTTGACAAGTCGTTCTTCGATATCATTGGCACAAATGCGAAAGTCGAGCGAATACAATCGTTTCCGCCAGACAAGCAACGCGTCCATGAAGCTCCAGTGTACCTCCCAGAGACCAATGAGCTACTGTACTCGGACACGACAGAAGCAGGGTTCTTGTATGCTGTTGACATCGACAATCACGAGGTGAGTACAGAACAGCTCTACCGCAACCGGAACGGGACCAGCTACTGACCTCCCCAGGTTCGTAGGATCAACCTCGACCCAAAGCTAGAGAATGTGAACGGAGGAACATACCATCGAGGGGATATCTACGTCGCCACAAACGGAGGCCATGCACGAGGCATCTACAAAGTCAATATCACCTCAGGTAAAGCGGAAGCATTGGTTAACAACTACCGAGGACGGCATCTGAACAGTCCAAATGATCTCATCTTCGACTCGAGATCAAACCTGTACTTCACAGATCCAACATATGGTTACGACCAAGGCTGGCCGAAAGTGCAGAGTCCAGAGCTTCCAAACGCAATCTACCGCTTCGATCCTCAGACGAAAGCTCTGACAGCACTTTCCAACTCAGCAGTCCTGACGCCGAATGGCCTGGCCCTGTCAAGCGACGAGAAGACCCTCTATGTGGCGGACAGCAGCTCGTCTTCGATGAACCCAGCGAGCCAGCGAGCGGTCTTTGCATTCAATATCCGCGAAGGAGGCCTGCTGGATGCGCCGAGACTCGTCTATCAGGTCGAATCAGGTTGGCCGGATGGGCTGCGAGTGACGAGGAACGGTCTTCTAATTGTGGGTGTCTACGGGGGTGCCGACATCGTGGATCCCAAGACTGGAAATTTGCTTGGCAAGATCAATGCGCCCGATGACATTATCTTCAATGTAGAGCCGGCACGAGGAAAGGGAGTCTGGCTGTTGACCGGGAAGAAGCATATCCACAAGGTAACGATTAGCGAGACTGCCGTGGGGCCGTGGACAGCCGGAATCCCTCCGTTCATTCACTCGGTCTTCGAGTCGATTACTGGACTCTTTGGGAGCGGCGTCTCATGGGCAGAGCATGGAGACACCCGCGATGAAGAGCTTTAATCAGGTGCCGGGTTCGTAGCCAGCTGGAGTTGCTCATCATGATTCGACTGATATCTGTCTCGGGACCTACCGATTCCTTAAAACATCAATCCGTGAGCTTGAGCGTCCAATTCCACTCGGTCGCTAGAGACCAGCCATCCGCGCGCAAGTTCGACTGCAGCTAGCACGTTGTAGAATACGGGCTGGCCGAAGCAGAGGACGAGAATGCACCCGTCTGCGATGGCGAGGCGCTAACAGTCGTGGTTGTCGTGTACTCGTTGATCGGAGCTGTCTGGCCAGGCACGAATGGAGCCTGAGTGTCGAGGCTTGGTAGAGGTGCAGTAGTCGATGAGCACACACATCCTTGCGCCTCTGACCCTATGCTCGTGATGGGAGGAGCATTGTGGCACCAAGTGCTGGTAGTGTATGATCCGACTGACGTGGTTGGCGCATCGCTAGCCGGCAAGAACTTGGCTTCAACAAGCACTGCAGATCTTTAGCATGTGAGACCGACGCCAGCTCGTTGAGCCGATAAGACTTACCAGGGATGACGGATCCCGTGGCCAGGCTAAAGCTTTGATGGCCAATGACGTCTAGAATCGTTGCAATAGTGCCGCTGTGAGAAGTGAAAGAGATCCAAGTATGATCGTCCTAAAACAACGTCAGTCATCCTGAGTGTCTTCACCGGCGAGGACTTAGCATCACTCACGTTGGTGAAGATATCATCCAGAAGCTTCAACATCCTCTTCTCATGTGCACTGTCAGGCTCAGCCGTAACACCATTCCACAACTCATCGTACTCGTTCAGACCCTCTTCGATCTCGAAGCTGGGGTAATTCGTCTCGATGTACGTCCTGTTGCTCCGATGATCGCAAGTATGGATCGAGATCCCTTCTCTCAGCAGTTCCTTGACTGTTGGGACGAACGGATAGTAGACAGGGAGATCCAGACCAGCGAAGGTCAAGTTGGCAGTGGCCAAACATCTTGACAAGGGCGATGTGTAGTAGCTCTGCGGGTATGGGATCTTCTGAACCTCGATCTCGTGCTCCCAGAAATTGTGCGCAATTTGAGCCTGCAGCACGCCACTGGGGGTAAGCTGAGCATCTTCCCAGCGCGCAGTAGCATTGCCTTGCAACTGTGCCCAATAGCAGTTCCACGCCGGAGTGCCGTAGAAGCTCTCAGCAGCGTTGTGGTATCCTTGGCCATGTCTACCCATGAAGAGTACCTTGTAGACTGTGTTGAGCGGCGCATCAGCATTCAGGGCCACCACTTGTCTCTCAAACTTTTGCCATTGGGTGAGGTTGGCTGACAAGCCGTCTGTCGCTGGATATGTTCGATTAATCAAGCCGAAGTTGCTCTCGGTCTGCTTGTGATCAGAATCGAGTGCTTGGAGACGTCTGGTCGCGGCGCTAGACTACTTACGTAGTTGAAGGTGGAAGCGTTCGTCGTTGGCTCGTCCTGCAGAAAGTAGCCTGTAATTGTGCTGTAGTTGATGTATCCTGCGGAACCTGGGACGTTTAAGCTGGCAGCAGTCGCGCCTGTTGCCGCTAGGGCAGCCAATGCAATGCTAGGAGTCATGACTAGGCCGTGATATGCACCTGGGAAAGGTAGGACAGAAGTTGATAGACCTACTGCGTTGTACTACTCTTGTAAGACCTCCATCATCAGGGTATGGCAGACCCGGTGATGTGAGCTGCATGACGAGCGTGCGAATCGAGTGAATGCTCCCTTTCTCAATGAGTTGCATGAGGATCTAAGTCCGATGACAGTGAGTACAGTAGAAGCAGCTTCCCTATCACACGTCAATGCGTGAGCACGTGCTTGGACGAGGTGGAGAAGCTTGGCAATTCCGCCAGTGCCGTCACCGCCCGTTGGCGGTTGCTTTCCTCATCGGCACGATCCTGTGTGCTGTTCCTGAGAGACCCTGTTCTCCACCAGATGGGCACCTTTCTTCCTTTTTACGAGACTCGACAGTCTTATGCTGCGGCTGGCCGCGCATTAGGTGTTGGAGAATTGGTTGAGCAGGTCCACATGACCGCATCATACCCTAAGGGCAGCGCTGATGTCGGGTAGATACTGCTGCATCTTTCTGAAGCCGACCTGGTCCGATGTCGTCGCGTGTGCACCAAGTTCAGAGATACCGTTTTGGGCTCCAAAACAATTCGGCAGAAGCTGTTCCTTGAGCGCGATGAGGAGTCCGAGCGGACGCTCAACCCTCTGGCGCCAGCGTGGTTCGCTCAGCAGAAGAGCGGGTATCGCGACAACACGATTGCTGCTCGCATTGACATTGTGGACCTCTGGGAGAAGTCGACTGCAGAAGTGAGGCCACTATACGACGCGATGCTCGTCGCTCAACCTCCAGCGACACAGTGTGTGATACCCATTACCAATCATAGTACGACGACCTTCTTTCGCCGGTCCTACCCAGACGGCATGACGCTTGGGGACCTCGAACGTGCAGTGATTGCTGCCTTTGAAATTAGAAAGGGCAGGAAGTCAAGCCGAGAACGTCTACAGGAGCTTTCCGAGAGCAACAGCGTGCTGATTTACTGGAGATGAGGTCAATGTGTGGGACACGACGTCGGCCACATTTGATGTCTGGCTGGCTTGAATTATCTCACCTACTCGCGTTACAGCTGGCAATGATGCTGCCCGACATATCACGCATGTGAATGGGTCATATGTCTCAAGTTGGGAATCGACCAGGCCGAAGTCGGCTGCCAGAGGACCAATCGACTCTCACGACTTACAACAAACGACAGCATCAGTCATGTGCAGCAAAGAATAGGAAGAATAGTGCTCTCACACGGCGCCGCTAGTCTTTAATCCAGAAGCGTTTTAAAAACAGCTTGACCAGTGTTGGCATGACAGCGTCGAAGGGATATGATGAAGCAGACGTGACCCATATAGCTCTAAGACATCAAGGAACCAGTCCATTTATCGATCTGTATGTACAGCCATCAACAGCCGTCATCGCCATTAGATATGCAACATGCCATGCAAGAAATACGAGATTGCCCCTGGTTCGTCTTCTGTCGTGAGGTAATAAATCATACTCCTTTCCCCCCTTTGTCCAACTCCAATCCATCAATCAGATCATCTACTGCGCCGCAAACCCCAGTCGTGGGCTGCTCTGGGTCTGGTCGAACACAACAAAGACCGCCTTGAGGAAAATGTCACCAAAGATCGTGAAGCCAATACCACTGTTCGACTGAATGCCACCGAAGCAAGTCTGGCTGGACTGGTCGATCGGTGCATAGTTGATGTATTGACCTGGAACGGTAAAAGTCTTGCCACCGATAGCGACATTGAAGTTTGGTGCCTGGGTGTCGCAAGGCAAGGTGAAACCACCCTGTTGATCGTCGTACTGAGCACCCTCGACTTGGTTATAGTATGCCTCAGTGATGGAGTCTGGAACGTAGATAAGACTTGTGCCGGTGTCAGCGATGGCGCTACCGATGCTGCCGGAGGTTCCATAGCTTGAACCAACGGAATAGCCGCCAGCGGTGAACTCCCAGAACCCGTTGCTGGTGCTGACTGGGACGTAAGAAATGCTGCCGATGTACTTGGACTTGTCGATGTAGCCGAAATCGTAGGTACCGGCGGCGCCAGCCTTCAGGTCGCAGGTGAAAAGCTTCTTGGAAAGGCTGCTCTTAACCGTGTCGAAAAAGGTGGTCTGTTGGCGTGGCTGAACAGTGTTGATTGTGCTGAAAGCGAGACCAAGGAGACCGTCGTTGTCCTGGTCCTGGGTGAATTCTGCGCTGACGGAAGTGGCTGCCTCAACAGCTTGGGACGTGGCGGTGACACCACCGACAACGACCTTATCGGCGTAGACCGTGCCGGAGGCGCCGGATCCGTCACCGTAAGTGATATTCCAGGTATAGCCGTCCAGCTGCTTGGCAGACGAGCTGGGCTTGTAGATCGAGTGTCCACTCTGCTCTGACTTGGCCATGAGGGACGAGAAGACCCAGCTGAGAGACAGTTAGCATCATCCAACATCATATACTGATCATCGAGGACCTACAGATCTGCAGAGCCAGTGTCGAAGTCGAGATTAAGGGTGTTGCCTCCAACAGTGACGGGGCACAGGTAAGACTGGTCGAACTGCTCAGGATTGGCAGCAACGCTACCCTGTTGCGCCGCAGCAGCAGCCTTGACAGCAGGTGGTGCAACAGCGCCAACCTTGGCGTACTTCTGGTAGGTCTGCTGCATCTGAATCGGTCCATTCTTGCGAACCTTTTTGTGTGGCACCTGGGCGACCTGGAAAGTGCTGCGTCCAACGAGCTCTGCAGGAGCAGCAAGGGACAAGCTGGCTGATGCCACCAGGGCGGCCGAAACGAAGGCGAAATGCATAATGAGCGTGAAGAGTGAGTGAATGGTAGACTTCGTTCGACGAGTGGATAGACCTGCTTCTGTGGGGTCCTGGAGCTGCACTGGGAAGAGGATGAGAGTGAAAGACCTACATTGGACACAGGCTCATGGGTCTTTTGTATCCTTGACCTGGCCAACGAAAGTCAATGCATGTGAAGCTGAATGTCGTGAATGATCGACATGGTAGCAATCAAAGGTCGCTAGCCAGTCACCAGGACCAGATGCTTGACCAAGCGGCGATATTGCTTGAAAGGCATAGCGTCGTAGCGGTTATGCCAGCGTACGGGTGACTGCAGGAGATGCTTACCGCAAGAGGCAACTCGCACATCAGCCATGCAGTAGTGAAGTTCATACCGGGTGCGGGTACGTCCTAAGTGAGACGTCGTAATAGTTCCAGCAGTTGACCATTAAAGGCCAGAGTGCCGTGAAGGCAAGATCGTCCATCAGATTGGTGTAAATCGTATGGCGTAGATGAGAGGCGACGTTTCGCATTGTTTGCTGCAGGGCCTTGATTCTAGGTACCATCAGTGGCACGGCAAGTGTTATTGACGAAAGACGAATAGAAATCATTCCAGCAGCCTCATCAGCCCTGGACAGACGCCTCGGTCCTTGTTTGATGGCCATGGGATAAGCTAGCTCGCGGGGTATGCCACGCCATAGAAGCCTCCCGTCGTCTTGAATCTGAGGCACTATGCTGCTCAGCCCTTGACTGCCGGAGCTTTCAAGCGAAGTCCGAAAGCCTTGTGATGTGCTTGAATCCTATCGAAGGCTGCCGGTGTGTGTCCGCATGCATTAGTCCGAGACCACTCTGAAGACTGGCGGTAACACAGCCGTCACCCCGAGTCGATGTGTGTTGCTGTCCGGCACGAAGTGTCCAATAGATGAAAATCACCCGAGGGTGTGGACAAGAGCGTGGTTGATTTGCCGCGTCACCGAAGTACCGGGGCAGCGAAACGACGCTACGATCGGGGACGCCCACCGTTGATTTGCGTACGTTGAAAGAACACCAAGCACTTGACAACCACGAACAAGCTCGCGAGGTCAAGACGAGATAAGGCGAGCGCCGGGACACGGCGTGGTGCGCGACGATTCGTCGATCCACCAGACTGGGTGCTTTCGCCGCAAGTGAGTGGCTCGCCTCACCATCTGGCGGGCTGAAGTGTACGAGTGTTTGATAGGAGAAAATGAAGCAAATAGAGTGCTCAGCCACTCATAAAGCAGCATCCGTCATGCGTTACATGTCAAGAGCCGCGCAGCTGGTGATTCGCTTGAGTATGCAACAGCGAGAATGGGCGCCGCGGTGTGGCGACAGCCGCGCTCGCCATTCCAGTCCTCTTTGTGAAGTGTTAAAGGAAAGGTTGTGATTGGTGAAGATGGAAAGCAAGTTTAGAGGTGGAGTTGAGACCAAGATCTTTCAGCCGTTTGCGCTTGGCCTGTCATGGAAGGAGGATTCGGCAAGCCGCCCGCTCGGGTCTGCCAAGCGATGGCAAGCCTTCACGAGCTTCAAGCTAGTGAACACACAACGACGCCAACTTCGGAGGACCGTCTGCAATCTGGTGCAGATGGACATGTTGCAGTGCGTGACTTGCAGTCTCGCGGTCTCTGAACAAAGGCAGAAAGCGACATTGAAGGGGAGCTCCTATCAGCGGTTATACGTCCAGCACATCATCCATCACTAGGAGAATGAGAACGAGGACTAACGTGGCTCATCCATACTGCTAGACTCTGTGATAACAGAGGCATTTCACGCGGCAGCTACGTGTGCAGGTGCAGACAATCGTGCGACAACCTCGGACAGCTGTACATGGCACAGACTGCGTCAGTGTACCACTTGACTGACAGCATCAGGATTCCCGACCAATGGACGTGTGGTAGAAGCATGGACTGCCGCTGTTGTAGCTTCACACAAAGCCGTGCTGTCAACCACAAAAGCTTGTTCACATCGGTCAATAGAGCCGTCAGGCCAGCGGTCTTTACCATACTGTGGTATAGCAGAGGCTCGTGGGACTCTACGCTACCAAACGGCGTCAAACAGTGCTGCGCAAGGCCGCGAAGTCAGCTGATCGTTCTTCGCTTGGGGTCTCGACTGCTGATCAATATTATTTCGATATTTGAGCTGTTTGTACAGTAAGTAGTAAGTCGGTGATATAAGTGGTATCACTAAGTCTAGCAGCAGCTAGGTCTCTCAACAGAGCACCCCCAAGTACGCCTTGTACCTCCCGATCCGCAATCATGCCGTCCGGAGGAGTCGTAGCACGTTCACATCGTGTCGCTCCGTAGCCCATAACGCCGGAATATGCAAGTGCAAGAGGACCGTAGTCCTGACCATAACGCCGTCACCATGCATGCCAACTTTTGAGGAAATGATCCAGCCCAGATGAAACATTAGCCAAGGATCATGAGACCAGAGAAACGTCGCGACCTGAGAAGTCCCGGAAGAGCGCCACGAGCTCGTCCATGCGCTGTATTCCCAGCCATAACCGCTCTTCCAATTCTCGCCACTCAGCAAGGATCTTGCGCTCAGGCTGTGGTAAATCTTTTACTGCCACCGATTCCGCCTTCTCGATGATGCCGCGATAGTTCTCGCGTTCGCGCCCAAGACGCTGCATTGTTCGAGACATGGTCTGGTACGTCTGTTGCAGCATCAAGCTCTGCACCCGAGACTGCTCGTGGAAGTAAAGGTACACAGCTCGAGAAGGCTGCCGTGATGCGTCTTTCGGTATCTCTTGTGACTCCACGAATCCAGCATACTGAAGAATGGTGAGAGTAGCTTGCACGTCTTTCGTGCGCATCATCACGAGATTCGCAATCTGCTTTCCTTCCAGACGACCCCGTTCTCGAAGTAGTCGAACAATCCTGACAGCATTCTTACCATATCTGGCGGACACTGTGGAGTCGATATCGGCTTGGATGAGGGTGTCAGTGAGAGACGGGAAGTGCACTCTCCATTCACCCCCTCCACCACTGCCAACACGCCTGCAGAATGTCTTTGGGTGTTCTTCAAGGAGCTTGAGATGATCTTCAATCAGGTGTAGTCGCTTCGTGCGCTTCTCGTAAGATATGTGGCCGTTGGGTTGGTAGTCATCGTCTTCGGACTCGGAACCGATCTCCTGCTTGATGCCGATGTCCGCGAACTCGGTATCGATGATCTTCGACTTCTTCTTCTTGTCCTTGCTTTCAAACTTTTGGAGATCTGAGTGGATGCCGAGATTCAAATCAAGACCTGGGTCGAGTAGATCTGCCACTTCCGCGGTGGTGGCGACGGGGAGATCTGCCTCTTCGTCTTCCTCCTCGTCATCTTTTTTGGCTGGAGCTTCATCGTCTTTCGCACGGACCTTGTTCTCGAGTGCTTGCAGAAGCGCGCCATATACGTTTGCAGTGACCGGTCCAAGATACGGCTGAGCAAAGTGCGACAAGCGATCACTGCGGAGAGCTGCAATACATTGAGCGTAATTCACCTTCAAGATCATCTCGTTCTGGACAGTGTTAGCGACGGACTCTGTATTGAGGATGGCCACAACACAGTACCGGAAGCTTAGGAGCGTTTTCGTTGTCAAGATCTTCGTTGTCGTGGCCATGATGACTGCCGTTGGTCATGCCGCCATTGAGCCTAGCGCGCTTGACAGGCTGTCCTGGACGGTGTACAATGCCCTTCGAGTCGATATCCCGGTACTCGTTCCAGTCGTCGGTCGCCCGCCACTTGCGCTTGAGCGTCTTGACGGCTGTTTGAAACTCGGCCTTCTTCTTTGGACCGGTGATCTTGCGGTCGGGAAATGAGTCGTTTATGACAACCTCCTCGATCTCTGCTTGTAGATCCGCCGATGGCTTGTACATGCGCGGGGTGAACTTGATCAAGAAGCCTGCTCGGAGCAGCAGCCGAAGCGTGCCGTGGAATTCTGCGACAGTCGTGATCTTGCCATGCTGGTCCTTGTGACTGTTATCCCCGCCGTTGACCTTGATCTCACCATTCACGTGCTCAGTGCAGCGCTCTATACCACTATCACGTTTTGACGACGCCAGATCGAAGGCTTGTGCGAGATCACCCACCCGTGCATGACCAAGCTGTAGCAGATTGGATATGATCTTGCCGGCACCCTCACCATGTCGGTCGTCCACGAGTGCGATGATGCGGTTGGATCGGAGCAGGTAGTAGGTGTTGCGCCAGTCAACTTGGTAGAAGGTGAGCTCGTCGTCGGCGGTGTGGTGGCGGATGATGTGCTGCTGGGTGAGGACGGTGAGTGCATGGCGCATCTGGCGGGCTGGTATGCGAGTGTGCTGCTGGAGCTGGGTGCGGGACAAGCGACCATTTTTCGCCAGCGTCGAGAAGACTCTCTTTGCGTGCGGGTTAGTGGTCGCCTACAGCCTGAAGGGTGGTAGGTATGTCCTACTGAGCATATGTGGCCGCACGTCTCTTGCACGAGGATGGCGCATAATTCTTCCATAGTCTGTAGACTCCTCAAAACCTTTGTATCATTCTTCTCTCAGCGGATTATTCCTGATGCGGTGGACAGCCGATATGGCAGAGTGACCTACCTCTCACGTTTGGAGGAGTGCGTATTGCTACCGTAAAGGGCGCATTGGTATAGACTGAGAGTCACAGTCAGTCTTGTGTCTGTATCAGACAATAGCAGCACAGTCACAGGCAAGCGGTCCTCATTGTAAGAGGAGCGCAGTAGCAGCAGACGAGCCATTTTCCAGAGTCACTTCGATGCCCGCTAACCATAGGCGCACCAATCAATGCACGCGACATCCTTCTTACCGACGGGTGGTCCCGGCGAAACGATCGGATGCTTGAGAAAGCTGTGCTTCACTTTACCTGTACTGCCATTGCCGTCGCCAATCACTCCGCATACACACCTTATACCCGCGAGGGCCCCTCACAATCATGATCGCGCGCTCTGCCATCTCCAGGCAGACCCAGCGAGCTGTCCGCCAGTCGTGGCAGCATTCGAGAAACTATGCCGCGGCGACCGGCTCCATAGCATACGAGACTGGCAGTGCCAATGGCATCAAGGTCGCTAGCAGAGATCAGCCCGGCGTCGTCTCGACAGTCGCTCTCGTCACCAAGGCCGGCACACGATACGAGCCAGTGCCAGGTCTTGCAGAGGCTCTGCAGCGCTACGCGTTTAGGGTGAGGATGGAACATCTGCGGCAGGAGCAGGAGGATATCATGGCTAACGAGGGTCGATGCATAGTCCACTGAGCGACGTTCAACTCTCCGGATACAACGCGAATCAGAGCTGCTAGGCTCAGAACTCCTCCGCAGCCACACCCGCGAGAACCTCATAATTGGAGCCAAATTCCTTCGCGATGACCTCCCATACTTCGTCGAGCTGCTCGCTGAGGTCGTGAGCATGACCAAGTACCAGCGTGGGTCATGTAAGGAAATAGGAAGAGGAATACCTGCGTATTGACACTGAGACAGAACACATCGTGAACGAGGAGGTCATTCCGCTCATGCAACTCAACTCCAAGAAGCACATTGGCAACACCCTGTCTCTGGCTAACGACAGCGCACACGGTCTTGCTTTCCACCGCGGTCTCGGTGTGCCTGAGAAGCCAACCTCGTCCACATTCACGAAATACGTCACCGCCGATGCTCTGACCGAATACGCCGGAGCTGCATACGCCAAGCCCAACTTTGCGATTGTTGGAAACGGTATCGAGCACGCAGCACTCAACAAATGGGTTGGCGAATTCTTCACCGACGTGTCCGAGCAGCCAACGTACGAGATCAAGTCTGAGCAGAGCAAGTACTACGGTGGTGAGGAGCGCATCGCACACGCATCTGGCAACTCTATGGTCCTGGCTTTCCCTGGTTCCAGCTCCGCGACTGGCTCTTTCTACAAGCCTGAAGTGGCTGTCCTCGCGGCGCTCCTCGGTGGTGAGACTAGCATCAAGTGGGCACCTGGCTTCTCTCTGCTCGCAAAGGCTGCCGCAGGAACACCACTTCTCCACGTCTCTACCAAGTCTTTGATCTACACTGATGCTGGCCTGCTCACCATCGGCTTGGACGGCACTGCATCGGATATTCGCGCCACCGCACCTAAGGTTGTTGAGGCTCTCAAGGGTGCTGCACAGAACATCGGCGAGGAGGACTTCAACAAGGCCAAGGCGCTTGCGAAGTTCAAAGAGCTCGAGTTCGCATCAGGCACACAAGCCGCCATCGAGTACACTGGTGCTGGCCTCGTCCGTGACGGCAAGCCATACCAGATCAACGAAGTTGCATCGTCACTGGACGGTGTGACATTGGACAAGGTCAAGCAGGTCGCCAAGGAGGCTCTTGAGAACAAGGCTTCCGTAAGTACAGTCGGCGACCTGTACCAGCTACCTTATGCAGAGGAGATTGGTCTGAAAGTGTAAATACCATAGAAGTTTTCTGAGTGATGGCGCAGATAGGCAGCTGTACCAATACAATACAAGCGCTGCATGTTCATGTATACATCTTTTTGAATACCCTGCCCCTCATACTCGTGGTCATTTCAATGCACCCTGTTATCTGTTAGTATTTCAAGGCAGTCACGTGAGAGTTGAGTTCGGCGACAAGTCCCGAGAGCTCCTCTTGTTAAGCGGCTCCATCTTGAATCGCATACAGCAGCACCCAGATCAACTCACGAAGCTCAAACACACCTCACATCCGACACAATGGCATTCGCGTGGAAAGCCGCCGGCATCACGTACGTCTCAATGCCCATCATGACCGCGCAACGCGCGCGCCGATCTAGGAGGGACTAACGAACGTTTCTGTACAGCTACAACCGCTACCTGGCCGTCGCCTCGCGTGTCGTGCGCCGCTCATTGAAGGATGACAAGAGACTGCAAGCTGAGAGGAGAGGAGAGATGGACTTAAGATTCGCCAAGTGGGAGGTAAGGACAACCCGGAGGCATACTGTGAAGCGCTGGCAGCGCAGAGGGAACACGGAGGTGGAAGATGGACACGAGGACATATCACTGACAATCTTCGATTTACAGAACGGCAAGCAGAGTGAGATGAAGTCGGTTGAGGAGGCCAACCAGTCTGCTAGGCAGCAGCAGGCAGGCCAGTCTGCGCAGTAGGTGCTGAAGGCTGGGGCTTGGGAGCAAAGGGCCCGATGGCAATCCTCATCAAGCGCAATATGGTGCTGCGAGGCAACAACACGTCCCCATCCACCTGAGGCACTTTCCAAGTGCACAGCAGCACTTGTGTCATGTGTATATAGAATCGTCGAAAACGCCAAGGGGGCCCGAGCTTCGGCAATCTGCAGCTTCGCATCTCAAGATCTAAATACTTTCCTTGTCTGTAACTTGTTTTACAATGGATCACAGCACGTCTTCGTATGCTCTATCCGCCGCGTTGCTGATATGGCTGCGGATAGTCAGGCCAGTGGTAACAATCTCCGTGCTCCGCACCTGCTCGTTGCAAAAACTAATGAGGCACAGATACGGCCCGATTGGACGACAGCAGTATAGACAGCAGTAGCCATGGCGGAGACGACCTCTCTGACGAAGCAACCGCGGAAGTCAGGCTTCAAGCAGAAGCTCGGCTGCGGCAAGAATCTGCTCAGATGCGAGCACCGCCTTCCTATACAAGAGGCATCCACGATGTGACTTCAGAATTTGTGGCAGCGAGTCAGCAGTTGCCACGGGGCGAACTCGTAAAGGATGAGTTTTTTACCCTGTTCGAAGCAGTAGGCGCTCTCGAGGTACGTTTGCGCCTCTCCGCGACTGGACTGCCTCCCGTACTCTCGTCCGCTGCGTCCCAGCACGAGGGTCACGCGTGGCTAACCTCACTGACCAGATCATGGACCCCAAGATGGACAGCGGCTACATTGAGGAAGGCGACTCTTTCGAGCCCGATTTCGACCCCACTGCCGGTCTTGAGCTGGAAGAAGTCCTCTGGATCATGGACGAGCTGCTTTGTCTGGAGATGGCATTTCATCAGGGCTATCCGCTTTCGCAAAATGTCTTTACGTCGCTACATATATTCCGGCTGATCGATCCGGCGACCGAGTATCCGTACTACCTCGCTTTCAACGATGGTCAGGAAGGGGTTAACGTTGAGCTGGATACTGACGAGAACTCGATACGACAAGGGCTCGTACACGTAGTACTCGAGGCCTATTGTGTAGGCCTGCTCAAGTGTGTAGAGATGGCGCTACAAGCTATACAATCGCAGACGTATTACGAGGAAGAGGTGAGTATTGGGTATGGCCAGCAGTGGGCCAGACGACATTGTCTGGCTGGAGATATGCAGTGCCTGACGCGCTGCACTCCCCACTCGACGGACGTTGCTGGGGTACTGACATGTGATAGGACTTTGTCACCTACCTGTTCGGTCGCGAATTGCTTCCAAAGTTGACGGAAGATGCGTCTAGAGAGCGCCTCATTTATGCCAACAACTGGATCCATGAGCGTGAGACCATTCTCGGAGAAGAGCGTGCCACGATACTGCAGTCCCGCATCCAAAGCCGAATATCCATGCTACTTGGAATGGCGTCAGTCGAGGGATACGGAAACGTCAAGCTTTCTGTACTCGGCTTTCACGGACATGACTTGGCGCGGCCCATACCGGAGGCCTTCTCTCACAAAGTACAGCGGCAGCTAGCAACGAGCACACCACCACGTCCTCAGCCGACCATCGCCTGGAGTGAAGCGTGCGACCTTTGGGCTGGATTGTGCGAAGACCTTCTGGTCATCTCGAACGTGATGACATCTGAGCTGCGGCGAAATCCACAATCACTGCTTCGCGCAGTCTGGGCCTTTGGCTATCGTAATCCCCAGCCGAATACCTACGCCCGAGCTAAGATGCAGGAGATGTTAACATTGAACGAGGCTGTTGCCAATGACACTCCGCATCATGAGCTTCTGCTTACCGATATTCGACAATTGGTACTGCCTGCATGCGAGACAGCAGATCCGGCTTCATTCGAGATTGAGTTGCCATCCGATTCCCGTCACAAGTCTTCGGAGATCATGAATGACTTTATGAACATGGTGTACGGCGACTGGTTGAACATATACTGCATCGTTTGCCAAAACCGCTGCCGCGTGAGAAGATGCTTCACTCAAGCACTGACAGCATGGTCCAAGATAGTGGAGGCGGCTCCCGAGTACGACCGACAGCTCAACAAGATTCGGAGTCACGGCTTCATTAGAGGGAACGATGGCAACAGGAAGCATTTCAAACCTCTTACGTACTGGTCTCGACATCATCAGTCACAGCTGACGCGCTGGGTGATCCAGCTCGGCTTCGAGACTGACATCTATCTTCCAGACGAAATGTCGGGGATGTACCGATTGCTCAGGAATACGATTCGGCCATCCGCAGACAAGGTACGTATTGAAGACCATCAGGCATCGAGTGGTGGCATCCGTAGCGGTGGTTTGTTCGAGATATGCGTTGCATGACGCACTTCGCTTCACCTTTTTTGCGATTCTTCAAGGCAGTACCGCATGGCTCTCGAGCATAGCTGACACCCTTTGATTCGTAGTACCTCAGTCCTTTGGATTGTCTACATGACAAGATGCTGGCCGACTTGAGAATACTATCGGAGCCTCAGACGGGACGCTGGAGAAAGCACCAACTACTCACGTACCAGAGGGAATGTCACGGTATGTATCTCGAGCATCACGGCCACATTCATGCTACGATATATGCTCATGACTACACAGATAGTGCGAAATACATCGAGGCCATTCTGGCCCTACAGAAGGTCGAGAATATCATGGCTCGCACGGTCGGATGGCTGTTCAGCATGCTAGAGAACATGAAGGTCATCATCGCGCCAGCCCGGACTAAGATCGAAGCTGAGTTGCGACAAGAAGCACGTCTGAAGCCATTCATGGGCCTCGTTGCCAAAGACAAAGCAGAGTTGTTGAAGACATATGTGCATTGCCAGGAACCATATCGCTCAGAAGATCTTCCCCTCGATGAAGGTGAGTGTGCGAAGTCGATTTGACCCTGCAAGCACTGACAAACTACAGGATATCTTCGAAACATTACTACAATGATCGAGATCAACAAGAAATCGATTCTGGGCCTCATTGGCCACCTTGGCAAACTGGTACGTATCAGACACCGAGCAGCAGCCTTGGCCATAGTGGCGCGTTCGAGACGCGCATTGCACGATGCGCCACACTCCGTACTAGGCAATGCTGCCTCAGGCACTATCACCGTTCTATCAAGCACAGCTAACCTCTTGCAGGCCAAAGATGCCAAGGCTATTGGCACGGAGGGTGAATGGGCGGATAACCTAGATTTACTGAAGCGTACGACCTTCGACATGGGTATCAATACGCAACGAATTCTCCAGATTTGCCAGGCCAATTGTGGGATCGAGTTTGTGAATGGCAAGGATTATAGCGAGTTCATCGAGATGACTATTTTGCCGGCGGAGCTGCGACAGCATTGCTGGTGGGTTGTGCCTCAGATCAGCGAGAAGAAGCCGTAAGGATGATGGGATGATCAGCAGCATAGACAGTTTGACAGCGCCTCACACGCGACGTGATCAGCGCGCTGATATCTTCCTCCAACCTCATGCTGATTGCAGTCGTCAGGGCGACCAGAAACGCAGCCTGGCCATATTCCATACATGAGGGGCATATCATCGTTTCTACACTTGTGCTTGTCCAGGGCAGCCAACCAGTCGATATGTACCTCATTTCCGTGAAGGCTCATTTTGGAGTGACCCGATCATTTATTTATATGAATGCTGCCTGTTCCAGGCACTCTACAGTATGAAGCTGAGCACTTCCCGCTTGTGCTCATGCCCATGCAAATTTCCTAGCGTACGGAAGCGATGCCACACGTTGCACATAGATTTTCCGACGCTGGGAGATGCGCATTGCTGCTGTGTACCCGAGCTGTAACACCAAGCAGTCGGGATCCGCTGCATCCGCGGTCTTATCGTGGTTCGTGACACCATCGACGTTGTGGGGCGTGCAAGGGCATCCCTAGTCAGCGACGATATCGTCAAGAAATGTCATCAAGGAGCAAAATATGCCATACTAGCATGATCAGAAGCGCGGCCAAGTTTGACGCCGTGTTTGAAGCCCGCTGTTGAAGATGTGATGTGCTTTAGCCGGATTCTGCTTGGGCTCTTGTTATTCAATCTTGAATCACCAAGCTACTGACGCTGATCTGAGTAGAGCTCTAACCGAGACGCCACTATGCCTCGTCCGACCAGGGCTGAGCGCGGCCACGTGCTGTACAGGATCACTTCCCGTCTGCATCCCTCTTCGTCTGCACACCATAATATGGTACATCCTGCGAAGCATTTTCATCGCGAGACCGTACAATGGGCGACAGGAACAAGCCGAAGCAGATCGACTTTATTGTCAGCACCGGGAACCCCAACGACAAGTCCCAAGCCGCGAACAAGAAGCGTGTGCGTTCTGTAGCTGCCCTCAAATCGTGGCCGGGACGTCGAAAGAAGATCTTCGAGCAGCTTGAGTCATCTGGCAGTGGCCAAGTTGCCTTCCTCGTTGAGCCGGATGCAAGGCGAAAGGCCAATTCGCCATCGCAGCCCGAACTCATTATTGCAGCCGGGCCGTCAACGGCAGGGGGCAAGCCACCCACTGCATCTTCAGCATCAACGTCGACATCAGCTCCAGCACCAGCGCCAGGCCCAGCTCAACTGCCACTAACAACGCCTTCGAGAGAGCCCACATACATCGGACTTGGAGCCGGGTCATCGATAGCACTCTACCATGCCGCTCTCGCGAAAGTCCCAGCAACGAAGGCAGGCGTGTCACAAGTCCACGCGCTACATCCTGATACACCGTGCCAGTGCGCGCAATGTCGAAGCAAACGAAACGTGGCCAATACTACGCTTGGATCGATCACCAGCACCCGGTACATTGTGCCGAAGCGGACGAAGCGTATGGCCGATGGGACCGAGAAGTCGATGCCACCTACTGCTGACCTTGCCCTGATTACGCCGCCATCTTCGCCAGAGTCGTCTCCTTCCAGAGGAAAGTTGGACCCGTTCCACTGCTATCCTGTGGCGTATCAGCCATGGTTCGACCATATCCTGCATCATAGTAAGTGCACGCCCGTCAGGCTCTTCAAGATATGTCCGGCGACTTCTCGCCGCCGAGTCATCTCCGAACGAACATGAAAGGCGCTCCAGATGGCCGCGTACTGATATTTTCCACAGTGATGACAGTGTACGCGCCCCGAGGCTGGCCTGCCCTGAAGATCGCAGACGAGCAAGGCGTGAAGTGGGAGTGGTTCATGACGCAGAATGCACTTTCCGAGCCGGCACTATTCTACGTGCGCCTACTATTCGGCTCTGGCGACATGATTCGTCTTGGAACAGTCCGCAGCGAGATCATGTATTGGCTGCGAGCACAAGCAATCAAATGCATCAACGAAGCACTTATCGATGAGAAGCGTTGCTGCTCCGACGCCATCATCTTGGCAGTCGGTCGCATTGCATTGCACGAGCACATGTACGGCGACAAGTATGCTTCGGCTTGCGTTCATCGACCTGCTCAGAAGCGAATGATAGAGATGCGAGGTGGCATGAAAGCGCTCCAGTTTCCAGAATTGGTGAAGAGACTCATGCGCTGGTCTGATCGGATCATGGCTGTTGGCAGTGGCACAGAGCGACTACTCGAGGACGATGAGGCGAATGCTAATTTCACGCTGAGAGAAAGTGTTGGAGCGATTGAGAGATGGGCTCCGCAGGAGATGCCAGGAGTCCGAAGCAAGATCAAAATCTCCGACCTAGTGAATGACGAAGACGATACGTGAGGTTGTCCGCGAGAGCTTAGCTCTCTACAACAACTTTCACATGCTGGTGGGGACCTGGCTCGGCACCTTGCCGACAATGGGAGCACTTTCAATTGTGGGAAGTTCCTAGCTATTCCGCAGTTCCATCAGCTCATGCCCAACATGACTGTCTACAGCGATCCGCGATACAACACCACTTCGAGCGGGAGCTCTCAACCACAGCATCCGTTGGGGAGCATTCAAGAACAGCTCCCTCGATCCACGACATTAGTGAGCATCCACTACCGACCAGAGACACTGAGGGAAAAGCTGCGGCGCAAGCTGAGATGGCTTTGCTGCTTCGGTACCAAAGAAAAGACGATTGAGTTCGAGTTGATCGAGAGAGAACGCCGTAGGCGCAGCGGTCGTGTGACCGAGTCGCCCGTTGGCCGACGCCAGGTCATACGATCTGCGCCAGATACCATAGATCCACCACATTTCGAGCATCGCCCCTCAGTCATCTAAGAGCTGCACTTTGACTGCTCCGGCCGACGGCGTTGAGGCAGTAGCAAAAGCATTCTTGGCCTGCTCGAGCGAGTACCGGTGGGTCACCAGCGGCTTGAGATCTATCAGCCCCTCCGACACCAGCATGATGGCCTTCGAATAGGTCTCTCTATAGCGGAACTGGAACCGAATGTCGATTTCGCGGAAAGAGGCGTACATGAACGGAATCATCTGGAAGTCTTTTCCAACGCCGATGATGAAGACTGTGCCACCGAACTTGGCAGCCTGGTATTCTGGTCAGCAAGATGCAGAGAAGACATCAGATAAGACTCACATAGATCCCGGAGTGGATGCTACTCTCCACACCAGTACACTCGATCACGAGCTTCGCCTCCTGGCCAAGAGCTTCTTTGATCTTTTCACCCACAGCCTTTGCATCGACACCTCTCTCCACCAGCACAGTCCGCGCCCTCGGCACCAACGACTTCGCCATCTTCAACCGATTCCCATCGATATCAGTAATCACAATCGGCGCAGCACCAGCAGCATTCGCCGACAACAACGACACCATCCCGATCGGACCAGCACCACAGATGACGAGCGGATCACCCATCCTTAGTCCAGACCGCTCGATACCGGCAAGAGCCACAGAAAGTGGTTCAAGCAGTGCCCCCTCTTCGAAGCTGATGGAATCAGGCAACTTATGCAGCCATGCCTCAGGATGAACGTGATACCGCCGCAACGTCCCATCAACAGGCGGCGAAGAGAAGAAAATAATCTCTGGACAAGCATTGTATCGACCTGTTCGGCAAGGCTCACAGGTCGCCTTGGAACAGGGAATTCCGCATTCGAGGGCGACGCGGTCACCTGGCATAGCATCGTCGGTGAAAAGCCGCTCAACTCAGCTCCGGCATGAAACATGAACATACCAATTTTCAACTCCTGCACATCATTCCCAACCTGTATCACGATTCCTGCGCTCTCATGCCCCAGTCCACAGTCATGTTCAATGACCGAATCTCCTATCTTTCCTTCTTTCCAGAAATGGATGTCGCTTCCGCAGATTCCGGTTGCTCTGACATGTACGAGACATTCTTTGGGGCCTGGCGAGGGGATCTCTGCGGTGAGGATGTTCAAGTCATGTTGCGGGTTCGTTGAAATGGCGATGTTTTGGGGTTTGCGGGTTAGGATTGAGGTGTGGGTGGACATGATGGTGGCCGACTAGTTTCTGGATGGGGGTCCAATGGAAAGAGATTAGAGACGCTGGGAGATATTGTGATGATAGGCTATATACTCCCTCAAACAGAGTTGATCAGAGCTGACAGAGCCGACGATTGATGTAACAGCACAGCACGCACCTCGCGGACCTCACCCTGTAGCACGATGATGCGGTATCTCAAAGAGGTTCCCGACCTGACCTTCGGCGTTCGAGCAAAGTTTCCCGCGATTGCTTAATGTGTCGACCGCACGCCATTCTATTCAAACGCCTTGCTATCATTCTGATATTTCTGATGATCGTAATGCCGCCTACGATCGTTCTATGGGCTGTTCCTCACGCTGGGGTTTCTCATGCCGTCACTTTGCCCTTCCGTGCCATATTTCCCTTCCACCATCCTAACTTCGCTTGTTCCCCCCATCAATTCCTTCCCTACGACTTCACACCTCCTAACTCAGCCCAGCCGGCCTCTTCACCAGCGTCGTCGGTACACCGTGCAAGGGGCCCTTGGGATGCTGGACGTCCGGCTCCCTCTCTTCTAACTCTCCTACCAACTCGAGCGCAGCAGTTACCAAGGGATCCGCCTCTCTCTCTTCCAACACACCTGGTAACTTAGGCGCAGCAGTTTCCAAGGGTTCCGGCTGCCTCTCTTTTAATATTCCTGTCGAATGCCATATTTCAGTCCTCTCCACTATCTCTCTCCCTTCCAATACTCCTGCCAACTCGGGCGCAGCAGTCCTCTTCACAATCGCCGAACCAACTGCCGAGTGAGCTCTTTGACAGCTTGGCTATAACACCTAAATCAGCCTTTCCTTTCTTCTTCTTCTTCGTGCAAGCCCCGTCGAAAATGTTGGATTCTCACTTACATCACACGCAGCCTGCTGCTTCTGATCGATGCAGTCGCAATTGCCACATTGGGACGTAAGCTGCGTCTTGCCGTTGACGCAAGTGTAAACTGCATTGCCGCAGTCGTCACCGTTGCAGTATGTGCCGCAGTAGGGGCGACTGGTCAGCTTGTTGCATGATTCGCCACTCTGTGCGCTGGCGGGACAAGGTAGCAGGGTCGCTGTCGCGAGAATTGAGAGGAGGGAGAAGATGTGCATCTTCGCTGCAGGATATAGGATGATCGGTAGAGAGAGAGAGACAGAAAGATAGAATAAGGAAGTGAAGAAGAAGCTTTATGTTAGGTCCTCCATACTGTAGAAATATCTATGGCCACGCAGATGAGATGCCTGCCATGCTAGGGTGGTCGTTTTTGCTGTGAGATGATTTGCCATGTCTTGAATGCCATACAAGTGGCGTTACGAGGTGCGATTGCGAGTGTTTGGACCCATGATATCTGGATCTGCTAGGGGGACCTTCGAACAACGGAGGGTCTGGGGAGTGTGCAGGCGTGTGCAGGCGTGTACAGGCATCCGGTTCGTGATGGAGTCGGACCACTTTTGGGTGCAATTTGTACTTGATGTCAGTGCGCGGCCTGCGAATGGCGAAGGCGTTTGCTGCTTTGAGGCAAGTGTTTCGGGATGTCTGCGGCATAGTGATGAGACGGCGAGCTCACCCGTGATCGAGTCCATGATTGCGATCGTCAACAGAGGTGCTCCATTGCACTCGATTTAGAACTACTTGTTCGCATCGTAAGTGACGCTCAAGCCGCGTGGTTGCTGCAACGGCTCGGCGCCAACGCCATGCTGTATCCCACACTGTACATTTCTGGCGCTTTCTCTTTCGTTACCAGGCATCACTCTCAGTGAGTTTATTAGTTTCCTTCTAGTCGTGCCACAACACCAGCCATCTCCTCGTCCGTGTAGATCCTGAAGCCCTTGTCCTTGGTCACACTGGCTAGCTGGACGTTCTTCGAGTCGAGCTTCTCCTCCATGACCTGCTTCAACGTCTTCAGCACCATAACCTCGGCCTCTTCGAGGGTGAGCGACTTATGGAACTCGTTCTGTAGCTCCGCCTGGGCACCCTCTGAGCCGGATCCGATGGCTTTCGCGTCGTATCGGTAGAAGGTTCCAGATGGCTCGGCGTGGTAGCTAGTGTGGCGTCCGTCAGTGCTGCGTCCAATCTCGCTCTTCGTTCAACGGCACTCACAGCGACGGACCATCCTCGTCGAATCCTGCAATCAACAGCGCCACACCGAAAGGTCTTGACATGATGCTCTCCTCGCCGTCTGCTCCCTCTCCGAAGCGCAGCGCCAAATCACAGATGGCCTGTGTGCAGCTCTCGACGCCTAACCGCTCGTTGTAGTGGAACTCGTGTGACTGCGACGTGACTCGTGCGTGCTCGATCATACTCCGGGCGTCAGCCTGCAGACCGGACATGGCGCATCCGATGTGTCGGTCGATCTCGACGATCTTCTCGACTGACGAGGTCTCGAGGAGGGACGAGGTGATGCGCTTCTCGACGCCGAGGATGACGCCCGCTGCAGTGGAGATGCCGATTGCTGTGCTGCCGAGCTTGATGGCTTCGAGCGAGTATTCGACCTGGAAGAGACGGCCTTCCGGGGAGAAGGTGCTGTGGTAGTGTTAGCATTGTGAGAGCTGATATGTGCAGCTACAAGACGGACTTGATACCACGATCTATATGGCAGTTAGCAAAGCAATCTCCAAGGACAGACAGGTGTTTGGTGGCGTCTCACCATATTCTGATCGCGCGATGAACATGTTGGCGGTTGGGTTCGGTGTCTTGGAGGAGGATGATGATCAGGCGCTTCGTTGCTGTGCGTGTCCTGTCCTGGTGATTGATGTTGTGGTGAGAAGCGGAGTCGTGTGGTGTCTGGTGGAGCCGCGTTCAATGTTTGGGTTGAGTTGATGTTGCAGTACGACAACTACATCTGCCTGAGAGCTCACGATGAGCTTCGATCGGCAGGTCGTGCCGAATACGCGAACCTGCGAAGCTGAAGCTTGGCCCAAGGAAACAAACGCGTCGCGGGGACTTGTTCAGCACACGCAAAGCAAGCGGTAGACTAGGAACTATCATGCGCCAACAGACGTGACCCATCCACCATCACCACCACCACCACCACCACCACCACCACCACGACGGCCGATGGAGAGACACAGCGTACGCAGGACATGGCCTCTCACCCGCCTTCGCGCGCTGCCAGTATCGCTGAGCGAAGAGCGTCTGCCTCCGTCCGCCAGCAGAAGAGCCGGCCCACGGCTTCCAACGTGCCCTCCCCCACCACCGACGATGCGCGGACGGACTCGAGGTCGACCTACCACAACAGGCTGAAGACCAAGACAACCGAGACCACTACCACCACTACCAAAGACCTGCTCACGCGCGAAACTCTGATCCGACGAACAACCTTCAGTCCGACCAAGAAGCACTTTGACAGCAGCAATGGCAGGACGAGCCGTGATGTGGAAAGACCGCCCTCCTCGAAGGCCAAGTCGCGAAGAGAGCCCGACGAGGCAGCGGGTATGTTGCCTGTGCGTCGCCTCGGCCAGGACGGGCTATGTGTGGCAGGATACTAATGATGTGTAGCACAACCGTGGAGCCCTCATGCAACGCTCCTAGCACCCTCCTCCGCTCCACTGGCCTCTCGGATATCTGCTCCTCCTGTTGCAGCGGAAGCGCCGGCTAGCATACAGCCCCAGCCTTTGGGTAGTCTCTCCCTCGATGCACAAGAGAAAGCGATCATCGAAGATCTGCTGTTTGTGCTCATGGGTTTCGAAGGACAGTACATTCGATATGCCAACGCCTACGATGCTCTTGACGAGAAGAATCGTCTGGCAGGACCTACATTCCACATCCAGCCGGGTCTGGATCCGAGCTTGCGAGATCTGGCGCATAGTATCTTCAAGACCGCGAAGCATTATTGTGCTGTCGAGGCATTTGTAGAGGTGCAGAGCAGAGAAGAGATGGGCATGGTGAACCACGCATTGTGTGCGGCGATGAGGAAGATGCTCAAGGACTACATGATTCTGATCGCTCAGCTGGAACATCAGATGCTGACCAACGATGGCTTCACTCTGCACCAGCTTAGCCTGCACACCAAGCCGACAGCCCATATGATGCTGCAGCTGTACAGTGTGGCTCATGAGATTCTGAAAGAGAACAGCATGCTGGACAACGAAGATGACCTCGATCAGACGGACGACTTCGAGAACATCCTCGAGTCGCTCAAGGAGGGCAAGGATGCCGGCATACCGGGCAAGAAGGTCTGCAAAGGCGGCTCAGTGCTGAGACTGCTCACAAAACGATCGGCAGCCATGGCGGGAGACCCAGCGGCTCGGCAATTGCTGAATCTACTCCTTCGCGAAGCAAGTCGACCGTATATGGCGATGTTGAATGAGTGGCTACACCATGGGAATGTTCGCGACCCGCATCAAGAGTTCTTGATCAAGGAGCAGAAGTCGATTCGTCGAGAAGGTCTGGAACAGGATTACACAGATGAATACTGGGAGAAGCGGTATACGATCCGACAGGAACTGGTCCCGCCACAATTGGAGCCGATGAAAGACAAGGCGTTACTTGCAGGCAAGTACTTGAACGTTGTCCGTGAATGTGGAGGCATCGAGAAATTGAGCAGAGACCTGACCTCCAGCGCCGAATTTCCACACACATTCGATGATCCACGCTTCATCGAGAACGTCAGTGGTGCGTACGCCTTTGCGAACAGGAGTTTGATGACACTACTCCTCACGACACACGAGCTACCTGCGAGATTACGAAGCTTGAAGCACTACTTCTTCCTCGACCGCAGCGACTTCTTCTCGTACTTCCTCGAGCTTACTAACTCGGAGCTCCGAAAGGCCGCGAAGAATGTCAACGTGGGAAAGTTACAGAGTTTGCTCGACATCGTGCTGCGTCAACCTGGATCTGTGGCGGCCGAGGACCCATTCAAGGAGGATGTCAAGGTCGTTATGAACGATGTTGGTCTTACTGGATGGCTGATGCGAGTTGTCAATGTCCAGGGCATGGACGCCGATGCCACATCACTCTCTTCGTACAACCCAACCACAACTGTCGAGAAAGATGGCAAGGAGATTTCTGGCTACGAAGCGCTCACGCTGGATTATGCTGTACCCTTCCCACTGTCGCTGGTCGTCAGCCGCGTCACACTTACTCGATACCAGCTGCTGTTCCGTTACCTCCTGAGCTTACGCCATCTGGAAACACTTTTGACGAATTCATGGACCGAGCATACCAAAGTCCGGGCGTGGCACCACAAGACCAAGGGTGATCCTGCTGTGGCCAGGAAGATTGAGAACTGGAAACGACGAGCTTGGTGCTTGAGGAGTAGGATGCTGTGCTTTGTGCAGCAGCTACTATACTTCTGCACGAGTGAAGTGATCGAGCCGAATTGGTTGGCCTTCATGTCACGCCTCTCTCACGCCGACGAGGAAGACAAGAGCGACGCCGAGCCCAGGATCAAGAGGACCGTGGATGAGCTCATGCAAGACCACGTCGACTTCCTCGCAACATGCTTGAAAGAGTGTATGTTGACAAATTCGAAATTGTTGCGAGTATGGTCTACTATTCTCCTACATCTGAAAACGCCATGCTAACACGACTCCAGATCAACTCCAAAGTCATGTCGACCTGTACCCTCTTCGCCAACTACACCGCGTCCCTCTCTCGGTATCTCGCTTCTGCAGATCCCGACCTAGCATCACCATCCGGGTCCCAAACAGCCTACGATCCTGCAAAGCTGGACAAACTCTTTTCGATTCTGCAACAGTACGAAGATCACTTCGGCCGGCATCTGAAGATTCTCTTGGACGCGCTCAACTACCTTGCAGCGACAGAGACAGTCGTCTTCCTTGGTCTTTGTGCAAGACTTAGTATGGCGAATGAAGGTGGTCCAGGAGGTGGTCCGGGTCCTGGCGCATATGGGTGAAGGCATCATCATGGTATGCTGAAGACAGATTTGGAGGTGTAAGTCGGGTTCTGGCATGGTTGGCGAAGCAAATATCGTTTAGCGTAGGCGTTTGAGTGCGTTGATTGCTCATTTGCTTTGGTATTATGATGACTACGATGCGTCGTTCGTCTCGATCGTGCAATCCTGTATCGAGCACCTGCCAGGTCATACTGTGGTTAAGTCTCACTCACCACCTCCTCGCAAACGGATCACTATTCTCAACCCGCCTCATCCTGTCAGGTTGTGCTTGCGGCGGTCCATCTCCAGTCCCATCTCCATTCGACAAACTGCTTGCATTCACCACACTGCTTGCATTCGCCACAACCCCACTCCACCCATTCCCATGCCCATTCCCTTTCCCAGCCGAACTACTCCCCCTCCTCTCCAACGCCCTAGCATAATACTCCCTCCCCACCCTCGCCTGCTGATCATACACGGCAATCCTCTCCAACACTTCTTTCGCAACTCTCATCCTCTCTGGCGGCTCCGCTTGCACGACGCCAGGAGGGACAGCAATCCTCCATCCCGGTGGTAAGCACGGATCTCCACTTTTAGGATCGTGGGGCGCAGTCAAATTGGCGATCATGGTGGAATTTGCGTCCTTGTACATCTCGTTGCCACTGCCACTGCCACTGCCATGAGGAGGGGAGGTGGAGCGATCGAGGTCCATGCGTTCCTCTCTATCTGCATCTTGGTCTTGTGTTCGGGTGGCGAGGGAGGCTTTGTAGTGCGATATGGCGGCGTTGGCGATGTTGTTGCTGGTGGGGAGGGTTAGTGTGCGGTGGGGAAAGGTGCGGCTTGAGGGGGAAGATGTATGTACCGCACTTGTTGGTGTTGTTTTTCGAGGTTGGCGATGATGGCATTGAGGCGGTCGTCGCGGGTTTCGGAGCCGGGTTGTTGTGGGTCTTTGAGGCTTGGGATGGGGAGGTAGATGTGTTGTTTTAGGTCTTGCATGTTTCTGCGCAGGGAGTGTCTTCAAGCGAGTGGAGGCTATCAGGATTGCGCAGTGGAATCGGGAACAATTGGTGTTTCTGCGGCGGCTCCGTGAATAGCTGACCGTGAATCTCTCGTGTGTAGATGTCGAATTTCAGAAGCTGGTCTTGCCAAATATCTGAATGTCGCCAGATCCGCGCTAGTGAGCCCCTCGGGCACGATTTCCTTTGGACAAGTGGACATCGTCAGTTCCATAGTAAAGTAGAGTATCAAGTACAGCTGGAGCTACCTATGCCGGTGCTGTCGTTGCCCCATAACTCCTCGCTAAACCCACCCATGCCATCTATCCATACAACATGCATACCCACGTAGGCCACCCAGATCATATTCATTGCCCAGAAACATCAAGGCTCAAAAGCAAGTCATGACTCCCATGCTATGCTCGCTGAAGTCATAGTAGTTCCCATGCAGCCACCCAAAGCAATCCTGTCCAATTCCCACTGTTTGTATCGTAACACCGTCCGAGTTTATATCGCACGCCTCAAGAAGACTCTTCTTCGTCCTACATCATGTCGTCCTCGGCGCGCTTCAGCTTGAAGTCGGGTACCTCGTAGAACCACTCCGTGCCCTTGTCCCATTTGTAGGCACGGAAGTCGACGCCGTATGGCTTCGGCTCGAGGCAGTAGAGCATGCCCAGTGGGACGTCAAGATCTGCGACCTCCTCGCGCTTCAATCCGCGGAAGTATGCAAGGAGCACGCGTGCGACACTGCGGTGACCAACGAGCAGGACGTGGTCTGTCATTCGCTCCAGTTCAACGATGACGGGTCGCAGACGGTTGATGATGTCGAGATAACCTTCGCCGCCCGGACCGGGATAGCGGTAGTGCAGCTTGTCTTGCTTACGACTGCGGTACTCCTCTGGGTACTGAGTCGAGATGCAATTGTATGTCAGACCCTCCATGACACCTGCATTGAGCTCATCCAGCATGCGCATCTGCTTGGTATCGTACTCATCTTCGTTGAAGTACTGAGCGGTCTGGATGCTTCGCTTCAGCATCGAGGTCCAGACACAAAAAGCTTTTGGCTCATAGCCAAGGTCCGTTGCATCTGTCATGATTGAAGCACCGCCATCCGAGCCAGGCGACTGCGGGTTGTAGTATGGATTCGGTGGTGTCGAATCCCCTGGCTGAGGTGGGAAGTGCGTGTTTCGCAGAGCCTCAATCTGCTTCAAGTCCCATTGTTGCCGCTGATACTCCATGAATTTGGTAAGCGATCTGGCATACTGTTGTCCCTCTGGGGCAAGATCGCTGTCTCCGCCAATCTTGCCAGATACGTTGTCCATGCTCAGGCCGTGTCGTGTGATCCAGATCTGTCGTGGTGCCAGGTTGAAGTTTAGCAGATAGTAGTTTGCCTGTGCCATCAGGAATCCCTTGATCTGATGGCTGATCACCTTCCTGCCGACATCGATCATCTGGATGTACGGCATGTTGTTCTTCTCTTCGTACTCGCCCAACGGTACGTAAGCCTTCTCATACTCGTGTACTCGCTTCTTGAAGTCCTCGAGCGCAATTTGAGGATCCATATCTCTGTAATCAGGGCCATTCAGCTTCAAACGCATGTTGGCCTCGAGGAGGTCCTGGTCCACGCAGCTGGACTCGAGGAAGAGCACATTCAATTGTGGTCCAGCTCGATCTCTGATTCGGTCCATGATCATCTTGCGTCGTGCCATGGTGCTGTTGGTCGCATCGAGGATGCCAACACTGCCATTACCATATAATATGTAGTCTAGCAGCTCGTCGAGCGTCTCTCGAGCAACTTGTTCTCTGATTTGTGCCGCCTTCTTGTTTTGAGGGTCGAAGAAGGATGAGTTCTGTTCCAGGCTCTCCTCTTCCTCCTGCTTCTGCTTTTCACTGCGGTCAGGCGCATCTTTCGCCAGTACTATGGTTGCCAAGCTCTGCTTGCGATCCGGGTCGGGTCGATGCTGAAAGTCGTCCTCCTGGAGCTCCTGTATGTCGTCCTTCGTGTTCGTGCGCGATCCGGGCGCTTCTTCAGTCGTTGGAGTACCTTGCGGGGGTGGCGATGGCGGCTGCAGGTGCGTGTCGCCGTTGAGGATGATCTGCGCGACGGAGTGTTGGCGCTCAGCCTGGCTGCCACTGATACCCGGAAGATGGCTCAACCGTCGCGACTCTTCGCGCTCGCCTCGGATCGGCTGGCTCTTGCTCTTCTCGAGACTGTTGGGGCCGCCTGCAACGACACGACGTCTCTCACCAACGTTGAAGATCTTGGTGTCATGCTGCAGCCAGTTCAGGTAGCGTGCGAGCTTCTTCGTGATGTAACTCTTGCCACGTGCTGGGAGGCCAACCATGACAATCACCAGCTTGGATCCGACGTCCCTAGAGGCGATGCGTCCATCCGGCGAGACCTTGCTCTTGGTCAGACCCGGGATATCGAGGGTGGTTGGTCGCACACGCGGCGTCGACGTTCCAGACATTTGTCGCATGGGTGTAGGTGGCTTGGTGCCATCGGTACCGTACGACATGCCGTTCAACTTGGGACTACTCGGCGCGGTGGTGGCGGGGGTGTCGTTCATGGCCATCGTCGCACCTCTCAGTTCTGGTATCGAACCATTTAGCGCGGCGCCAAGGGAGCTCCAAACCTGAGGTGGCCGTTTGCCGTCGACGGGTGCAGCAGGTGCGTCGAACTTGTCGGATTGGGTGCGGAAGGGTGCGTTGTTGAGGACATTGTCCTCAGCAGCAGTGGAGGGGGAGGTGGAGGTGGTGGTGCTGTGCTGACTGAGTGTCCTATCGAGCTCATTTCGTAGTCTATCCACTTGCTTGTCATCCGGCACGACCTCGTTGTGACTCCACCGCCGATGACCAGTCTGTTGGCCGTGTGTTGTCATAGCGTACTTTGCTAGCTTGGAAAGCTGGCTCTGCCGTCGGCGATACTGTCCGAGCGAGGAGTTGTCTTCAGCGACGCACGAACATGTTCCCGCTGCGTGCACGTTGTCAATAGTGTTGATGTCGCTTGGAGCGAGGTAATGCTCTGCTGGCTGTGATGTGCTACTTGTACTGCTGCTGGCCCACGCGGTGCCGTGAGGCATGTCGAGCAAGGATCGATGCGAATATTATGGAGGTTCTGATGTCACGCTGGCCGTCGCCGATGGTATCGATTGGAGCGCCGAAGATGCTCCTGGGCGGCAGGCGTGTAGGACGGTATTACTTCAGACGGATCGTCATCGTTGTGAAGAATTTTGTGGATGGCGGGACTCTCGCAAGTTTTGCATGCCGTCGTGAACATAGATAGAATATGCTCGGTGTACGACCCAACAACTCTTTTTTAGAGTTCATCCAGGGCACATGGCAGCAGCCAGTTGAGATCCGACAACGTGGCGCAATCTCAGGTAGCAGCAGAAAGGACTTGTCGCAAGGCGGAGAGAGGCCAACTCGACGACGCTCGAAAGCACAACACTACACCACAACATCACACTCGGCACACGTGTCCGCATGGGCGAGGAGTCGCACACGCTGGAGTCATGCACATGTAAAAGGCAGCACCGCGTTGAGAGCGCGTGCGAGCTCAAACCTTACCGGCTAACCAATCTCTTCCCCTTCCACGGCCGCCTTATTAACATCGTATCTTCCGCTCCGCGACCCCGTTTGGCACAGGCCTTGGCACGCCGTGGACGGCCGGAAAGATCATCTCGGAAAGTGGGAAGCCGTTCGCACAACCACTCACTTGGGCCTCTCGTTCTCGCAGACAGAGATGTCACATAAAAAAACCTCCGTCCACGCACATCCAAAAGTTAATATCGATTGCGCATGTTAGCGATCCTTGCATCGCGCGAGAGTTAGTCGATGACGGTACTCCAACGCAGATATTGCCACTGTTTTGCAACGCAGAACATATGTATTGGGGACTCATGAGTTCTGGAAGAAAAAAATAGTCACCTCGGTGCTAGCTTGAATCCACAAGAAGCGTTTGAGCACCTGCATCGACCCCGAGGTTCTCGAAGTTGTGGACGATCTTCGATTCGAACACATGAGCGAGTTCCTACGCCATTCAGACCTCGCGTAGCACCAGACTCAGGCAGCCATCCGAGCGTACCAACTGAAGCTGGAACAGTCTCAGAAAGGCTTCGTGAAGGTTGAAGCTTTTGCATGCCCAATCTGTGCAAGGCGGAAGCACATCCTCATCCTCGAACAGTCCGTTCTTGGGGGCTGGGTATGCACATCTGGCTGGTGTCATAACCGTGCCCAGAGATCCGAGCTCTAGCGTCGGAAAGGCTCAGAGTACTGGGCCGCGAAGATTAAGGATGCGAAGGAGATGGCTGAGGCGATGGACAAGTTGTCATGTTCCTAGGACCATGTTGAGGCACGAGGAGGGCACGTTCTGGAAGTCTAGAATGGAGACGAGATGATTGATCCGTGGGTGGGATGCTGAAGGCTCAATACGAATATCACTTCACTTCTCGTTATAATGGATGCAGCTTCTTCATGGGTCGTTGCTGACTGAGGGAAGATGCAGATCCTGTTGGCTGCTCAACTACACTCACAGAACCCGGTTCTAAGCTGTTGGGCTGACTTGCGCCATGTTTCAAGCCTTGCCGACAAGGATCTCCTGGTGACAAGATTGAACAACGTGGAGCTTCAATTTCGGCCCTCGAGCGGTAGATGAATCCCTGCTCAAGCTCATCACGTTGTACAGGGTATTACATGTGAAGTCAGTCTCGACTTCGTGGTGATCGCGTTTACAACATCAGATTTCTTTCTTGCTCTCACTCGGCGCAGTCACTCGTTCATATCCTCTCAGCGCCATCCAGATCACAAGCCATTTTACATTTCTGACAGCCTTCCGCCAAGATGTTCACCCCCCAGTCCCTCGTATTCTCGCTCCTCGCACTTGCCGGAGCGGCCTCTGCATACAGCATCGAAAGTCGCCAAAGTCAAGGAAACAACGTTACGATTCTTGCGCTTGAGAAGAACCGTAACTCAACTGGAGGTTCGGGGTCTGTAGCAGCGGGTGGAACACTTCAACCATTCGGATCGATTGGCATAGGCTGTGGTGTCAATTGGGACAACGACGTTGCTTACGGAGGTAAAGACAGAGCAAGGACAATGGTCAAAGGTGCTAAAACTGACCGATGTACTCGCAGGTGGCGTCAACGCCGGCTCAAGCGCCTTCGGCCTCGGCGGAGGATACAAAATCACACCAGATACGATGGAGGTCGGTAATGGTATTGGAATCAACGGGAAGAACAACGCGACGGCCGATGTGACCTTCAAGGGCAGCACGAACGGAACCTTCGAGCTGAAGTTTGAGTCGACTGCGAAATTTACTTGTGTGCCTTCGAACAATGGGACGGTGTACTCGGTGGTGTGCAGCACTGTGACTGCGGAGGCGTCGTATCTCAGCGTGGATGCGTAGGTTAGTGCTTAGAGGGGCTTGCGGGTGTAGTCCACAAATTTTGAGTGCATTCTGAGTACTCTGGCGTGACGGTGGTGATAGAGGTCTAATCCAGAGGTCCAACTGTGTTCCAGCAATGTCTGTGAAGGAGAGTTGCGTTGACCACGCTCTGGTTACGCAGCGAGTATCATGTGCCCCAAGTGGGGCTAGGGATCAGGATGGTCTTACTGCTCAAAAGTGCACTGCGCTTTACACGCATCGTTGATGGTCCCACTGGTGAGACCGCTTGTCGAACATTGAATCTGATCAGCACTTTCCGAGCATCATCGGTGAGCAGGATGACCAGCACCTACCTGATGATGATGCTCTACGTTGTACTTCGCTTCAGGCCCTAGCATATTGCTCACAGCCCTTCTGAGTCGCCTTCTCGTTCTGCAAGCTCGTCCCCGTAAACTGGCACTGTGTCGAGGCACGCCCCAAATCGCCGCTTAAGCCTGGGTATATGCCATTGCTGCTCCTTTCAAACTGCCTGGTGATTCAACGTAGTCATGGTTCCGGCGTCTTTACTCCGCCTGACGGTACACTGCCTGGCTGTCCACATACTTTCTTCAACAACATATGGTGTCAGCTCCTACCATCACCTCAATCCTCCCGCCTTCCTTCCTCTCTCCCCTGTTCATACGAATCGCCTACCTCGTCCCCATACCTCTGCACATCGTCCACCGCGTCACTAGTCTTCTCCTCAACCTCGCCAACCTGCTCGCCTGTCCAGTTCGCAGCACCATCAAACGACTTGCCAATCTCCTCAGGCACATTCTTCAGAGTCTCAATGGCGTCCGTAATACCTTCGACTGCCGCGCGGCCCAGCTCCCCAGGCGCGTCTTTTACATACTCGAAGCCTTGCTCGACGTTCTCGCTAGCGTTGTCGTAGGTTCTTTCTGCGAGGGGTTTAGGGGTAATCTAGAGAGGGTGGCATGTGAGGGAGTGGTACCAACGTGGCCAGCGGCTTGACCGGCGCCTTCGGCGACTTCTTCGCTGAAGTTGTCTTGATCTCTGTCTGACATGTTGGAAGGTGTGCTGAGTCAGAGTGTGAGGATTGTGTGGGTCGCTGTGTGATGGTATGGTCGGCTTGGATATTGGTCACCTGGCAAAGCTTGGAAGATTGCTTAGCGGGCTGCAGCAGTGTGAGTTGCCCGAGTGCGATGATATCATTAGGTCGCACAGCGTTGTGAGTGGCGGTGAGCACATGATCGCCACATGGATCGCTCTAACACAGCATGGGTACTGGATCTCAAAATCACAAACTCCCCCGCGATCCACAGAGCACAATGCTGACGACCGTCCTCCTCTTGCATGGAGACTGGGTTCCTCATCTTCATCTGATTCAAGACAGGGCCAGTCTGTCTATTGCTTCGCAGTTTCTCGTGCTGATATGAGCTTCTGAAGTAAAGCGACTTGCCTTCCAGACCCAACCATGACTGATCGTCCAACTCTCCTGTTGCCAGAAAAGGCTTGAGTGTACTTCTCACCGCGATACATCATTCCTCATGCCCTACTGGACGCTGAAAACGATGGCACTTTGGACAGCAGCCTCGACCTCTTGCTTCCACTTTCCGGCCGCATGACACTTTCGACATGTTCGATGGTCTGCGCTTGAATTTTGCTTGATGCGCAGTCGACCCGTTCTGCGTGTCTCATCAGTATTTGTTGGGCAACCTGAGGACAGAACCAGACTCACCAACGCGATCAATAGCGAAGTCGATCACTCCAACGCCGCTCTTCGCGAGGTTCAACTTGTGGTCTTCTGGAGTCATCGTTTGAGTAAAAGGGCTTCCGTTGTGATGACGCAGTCTAGGCAATGAGGCAATCAGTCGTTGAGATTATGTTCGGATCATCGTGTGAGGCTGCACTTGGCAGTCATGAACATATATATAAATGCCTTCTGTACTTGGCAGATATGAACATAGATATAAATGTCTTCTGTAACGGTACGTGGCTTGCCCTTCATGGTATTCCGGAATCGCTTTGGCGTTGACTGCCAATTATGACGCTTGCTGAAGCACTGGTCGGTCGAGTGGTGGCACATAGTCTATGGATGATCATCGGCATCCCACATTATGAGATCCGCAAAGTCCACAAGAGCCACACTTGACGATGTCTTGCATGATGTGGGGACTCCACGTGAATGGCAAGGGCGGAAAGTGTTGTCTGTGCTCAATCCTGCGCTGCTTGTTGGATGTTGTGGTTCTATTCGCTGAGTTGGGCATTTCCATCGTCCTGAGCCTCGTCCTGAGCCTCGTCCGCTACGACAGGCTTTTCATTCAGAGACGTCTGGTCAGACCGACCAGCGGAGACCTCTTCTTCATCATCGTTACCATCCTCATCGACACCCTCTTCTTCGTCAACGTCCTCGCTACTTGCGTACTCCTCCTCATCTTCCGAAGGCATCCCTATGCCTTCTTGCAGCTGCCGTTGTACTTCTGCAACGAGTAGTTGCCTCCGCCGTCTCCCAACTTCCCCTGCTATCGCCATCTCGTGGAATGCCGCAGGGTCAACACATCCTTGCGACTGTTCCCATTCGGCTTCATACTCCATTCCCTCGCGCCAACCCAGATCTGCGATCAACGCACCTGGAATTGGACCAGGGTCCGAGGGCAGCAATGAGCGCGAAACATCGGCATCCTCCACAGCCTCGATGTGTAGGAGTCTCCGCATGCGTTTTTCCTCGGTCGTATCTGCACGTCGGTCGACTGCTTCAAGGTATGCAGTCTCGGCACGGCAGAAGTCTGCCGGACTCAAAGCACGTTTGCGTTTTCTCCAATGCCTTCGAGTGGGCCTTGCGGGCTCGAGAGACCTAGGATTGCCGTCGTCTGGGCTATCTGCGTCGCTGACATCAGTGAACATGTCACTGTTGCGGAGAATTTCGTCAAGTTCCTCCTCATCGAAGTCATTGTCAATATTGGTGTCGCTGCGACCACGAGGCATTCTCAGCCCAAGCTCAAATTCGACTTCGTCGTAGCTCAGTCGACGGCCTTGCTTCGTGCCTGGTCGCCCATCTGCAAACTTCTTCGAGTCACTGTAGACATCGACCTTGCATCTGCGCGCGCAGGTCGCCCAGTATTGCTTTACATTCCACGGCATACTCAATATATCCAGTGCGGCGTGCACATCAGCGTCGCGTACGACTGCAGACGGCGTCCAGTCTGTGCGACTGGAGTTCTCGGTGCGAAGCCTTGTCAAGGCTTGGAAGATGGCAACTTGCACCAGCCGGCGAGTCAAGCTGAGTGTGAGGTCGTGTAAGTCTGCAAAAGCTGACCTGAGCATAGCCGGTCCATCGGTGTCTGTTGGGAGAGCATGTAGATGGTGCCAATTCTGTTGCGCATCCTCACCGTTGTTCATGAATATGTCCGCGGAAAGCTCAAGGAAGGCAGCTGGTCGTAAGAGACTTTCGGGCTTGGTGGCTGCAGCAATAGACGCCGAAGATAGCTCACCTTGGTGGGCAAGAGGTTCACTATCTAGCTCGTTCTCAGCATTACCTTGTTGCTCGATCGATTCTTCATACGCCTGTTCAATCTTATTGGCAGCTTGCATGTCTATAAGCCATCCTTCACCATTTAAGTTTCGTTCTGCCTTGACATCTTGATCCTGAACGTGACATTCCAGTGCTGTAGCAGCAGCATCCAGAGCAGACTCAAGTTCGTTTGGGATTTCAAACGCTGCCGGCACATCGCTCATGTGTGCTTCGTTGACAAAACTGCCATGCGTGGAGTCGTCTGACACTCCTTCACTGAGTAGCAACAAATAGGCCTTGATTTCTGCAATACTTTTCGTTGGCACCGATTGACACAAATATGGAAGGTCAATGACGCCCGAGCGCTCTATCTTACGAAAGAGACTGTCTTTCTCGCGCGCGGTCCAGTACGACCCTCCGATCTGGGAGGAGCCTAATGATGGTGCCTTGCCACTTGAACGCCGCCGCGCATCTGCAATATCACTGTTGAGCAGATCGCGATATGCTGTGCTCAGATGTTGCTTCAATTCTTTCCGCCTTGACTTAGGGGACCGAGACTGGAGGCCTTTTTGTTGGCGGGAGATCCTTTGGCGAGGTTTTTCTGAGGAACGAGATTTCCTTTTGCTGGATTTCCCTTCGCTGGGTTCGAGTACTGGGTCTGACTCGTCGAGGAGTCGGCTCCGTGATGGTAAGGCCCCTTCGCGCGTTGCGACTGTCTGTTGAGACCCGAGTTCAGTTTGGTGAGCTCGTCGACTTTGGCGTGGAGAGTCTTGGCCTGGCCCTTGACTGTCTGAGTCTGGTTCCTGTTCATCTTCACTGTCGACGTATTCATCTACTGAAGACGATGCAGCCATATCGCAAGGCAGGAGGCGTCACTGTTGTTTCATCAGCACCAAAGATCGGCAGATGCTGATCCCCTTGTTGAAGCAGGCCGAAGTCCCGCAACAGCCCCAAACGCGAAACTGCCACGACGTGCTTCAGTCATTCATCATCAATCATCACCACATCCCATCAACTTCATGTGGCGTTCCGCATCCATCGCTCGCCATATACATAGAGTGATTATCGACTGTACGGCGACACGAAGGCACGCACCCGTTTTGATCGGAACCTTGCGCACATCATGGGCTGAATCACCCGGCTGCATTCAACGATGCATCAGACACACCAGCACATCGACGACAGTGGGAGGCAACCAGAAAGCCCAGCTGCGCGACTACCAGGAAGACAGCATACGAGCTGTACTCGATCACCTTGCGAAAGGGGAGAAGCGGTTGGGTATCTCGCTCGCCACCGGCAGCGGGAAGACCGTGATCTTCAGCCATCTGGTAGATCGAGTGCCAGCACCAAGTGAAAATGCCACCCAGACACTCATACTCGCACATCGACGCGAGTTGATTGAGCAGGCCGCTCGGCATTGTCAGCAGCTCTACCCTGACAAGACCGTGGAGATCGAAATGGGCAAGCACAAAGCATCCGGTCTGGCAGATATCACGCTTGCCTCTGTGCCCACTTTGGCGCGCTCAACAGATCGCCTCCACAAGCTCGACCGGACCCGCTTCAAGCTGGTCATAGTAGACGAGGCTCATCATATTGTGACACCTAGCTACATGACCATCCTCGATCACTTTCGACTGGCCAATGCCAGCAGCCTGGAAGACACGGCGCTTGTGGGCGTCTCTGCTACGTTCTCGAGACATGATGGCATAAAACTGGGCGCTGCCATAGACCACATCGTCTACCACAAGTAGGTGACTGCCTCGTAACAAGGTTTCCCGTGCTCACGGCATCGCAGGGACTATGTAGAAATGATCGAGGACGATTGGCTCACCAAGCCAATATTCAGTACTGTCAAGACTGGTGTGAACCTTGACAAGGTGAAAGTCGCGGGTGGTGACTTCCAGTCGAAAGCGCTGTCCAAGGTTGTCAATACGCCTCAGACCAACCTCGCCACATTGAGAGCCTGGCTTGCAAAGGCAGGAAACAGGAAGTCTACCCTTGTATTCTGTGTTGACCTTGCTCACGTCGCAGCCCTTACGGCCATGTTTCGTCGACACAATATTGATGCACGCTTCGTCACAGGCTCGACACGCCCGCAAGAACGAGCAGAGCGCTTGCAGGCGTTCAAGGCTGGCGAATTTCCAGTGCTTCTCAACTGCGGGATCTTCACCGAGGGTACTAATATACCTAACGTCGACTGTATCTTGATAGCGAGGCCGACTCAGTCAAGGAATTTGCTGATGCAGATCATTGGTCGCGGTTTGCGGCAGCATCAAGGGAAAGAGGACTGCCATATCATTGACATGGTATCATCACTTGAAGACGGGATCGTCAGCACTCCTACATTGTTTGGACTTGATCCACAAGAGCTCGTGGAAGAAGCTGACTTCAAGACGATGAAAAGCTTGAAGGAGAAAAAGGAGCAAGAGAAGCTCAGGGAAGAACAAGCAGTCCTCGCTGCCAGTGAACCACTACCCGAACTGAAGGGCGACATCATCTTCACCGATTATGACAGCGTCAATGATCTGATTGAGGATACCATGGGCGAGAGACACATTCGGAAGATCTCACCATTTGCCTGGGTGCAGATAGACGACACAAAATACATCCTCACAAACCGGGATGGCGCCAACGTTAGCGTCAAGAAACAAGGGAGTGAATATTTCATCTGGTACACAGCAAGATTGCCAGATGGCTCGACTTCTAAAGCCCCCTACGCCAGGCCACGACAGATAGGGAAATCTCCAACGTTTGAGGGAGCCGTGCACGGTGCAGACACATTCGCATCAGAGACGTTCCCGTACGACATGATCTCAAAGTCTACGTACTGGCGGAAGAAGCCTGCGTCCATGACCCAAATCGACTATCTGAACAAATTTCGCAAAGGGGACGAGCAGCTTCAGTATGGCATGGTCACCAAAGGCCGGGCAGCCGACCTGATCACAAAGATCAAACATGGTGCTCGAGGGCGTTTCCGCCGTATGACTAGTGAGAAGAGGAAAGCACAGAAGAAAGTGCAGCAGTTACGAGAGCGGCAGAGTAGAGAACAGGTGATGGTTGGACCTGTGGTGAGATAAGCCAGCGGATAATCGAAGATCTGTTCATGAGGCTGTTTCGGCCTGCCAAGCCGGATAGGTCGTCTGTGACCTATGCAGTCTCGACCGCATATCGAAGCTTCATGCTATTGGATCAGGTCATGACGAGATAGATATGGTTGTCCGCAGGTTGCATTCCAAGGTATCGTGGTTGATGGCAGGCAAACGGGGTTAGCTCCGCATTGTTTCGATAGTCTTGCATGACAGGCTGCATGAGCGGTCGGCTCCACCTCGATTGCTCTCTGATGTCGACGTGCGGTGGCAGTGATCTGATGGGAGCAAGACATCAAGCCGAGAATATCCGTCTGTAGCACGGACCGATTTTGTGCCTTCCCATTGTGACCAGTGACCAGTGACTTCCCACAGACCAGGCATCGAGGTAGGTCTTCAACCACAACCGCACACACACGAGGAAGTGCTGCGCGTGCATGGGCCGGTGGAGACCGGGCCGATGCGAACGCCATGAATTGATGAAAACGGTATGAAACATTGCAGCTCCCGTCGGGCTGCGTGCATTTGCAAGCTGCAACCTTGAGAGAGCTGTTTTGCCGCAGCGTTGCGTGTTGTCTGCTTGGCGATGATGGAACAATTGTTCAGAGGCATTGCGGGCGTGTACGTGGCTGAGTCATGGAGTGTGATGGAGAAGAGCTGGAGAAGGCAAGGATGTGAAAGAAAAGGACGAACGCATTGATCGTTCAATGGTCGCGTTGGTAGTGGTAGCCTCGATCAATCATCAAGCTTCAAGACCGAGGGGACGTGCAAGGCTTGCAGTGAGACTGTTCATGCAGGCGACGACGATACACACGCTCATCATTGCTATTGGAGCATCACCGCGTGGCAGTGGATGCATCTTTTGGGGGAGATGGCGTAGATGTCGTATGCATGGTGATTTCGCTGCTCTTTAGTGGAGGCAGGCTATCTCCTCCTCTGTGCACGGACTCGGTCGTAGCGTGCAAGTTCAACCTCCTGCTCCTTCACATCTCGGCACAGCGCTTCTACTGTACCTGCCATTCTTTTTTTGAGACTGTGCAGCACTCCGATCCTGTGCACCGTGTCGGCGCTTTGTGGTTGCGGCAGCCAAAAGCGATCCACACTGTCTTCACCCACTGTCGCTACCAGCAAGGCCGCCCGCTTCATGCTGCGAACCCCGTGAGACGGCTACGCGGTGGTAGCACACACTCTCAGCGCTGATGACGATAAGGACGTCCAGCGAACATGAGGACCGGAACACGCCTGCGCAATCCAGTCTCAGTGCCCAACCAGAGGATCAGGCGAAGGGCGTCAAGGGCAAGAGCAAGAGCAAGAGTCGCGATATGACGACGCGCGATAGCAACCGGGGCGGCGCACGGCAGTCGGCGCGATTGCAGGAGCGGAAGCAGAGCAGAGAACTGAGCGTGTCACCGGTCATAGAGGGCAACAGTCCATTGCTGCGCACGTGGATGCCCAGTCCGGCGCTGGAGAAAGTCCCTCTGGTCGAAGCCATCCCGACAGTCACACCCGATACGCCAGTTCAAGACCCCCTCAGACAGCATGCCTCACGACTGCGATCGCCTTGGCGCTGCTCGTTTCTCACCCTCGCGACAAGTATCAGCGCGCTGTTGCTGTTGTTCACGATTGTGCACTCGTTCCTGAACCGACAGCAGGACCCGAAGGGATGCGCGATGAGCTACATGATGCCGAAATTCATCCCGTTGCCCGACTTCAGCACCGAACATACTCGCTTTGCTAGCAAATACTCCCTCTATTTGTACCGTGAGGCAAATGTGGACGAGGACGTGCGCGTCAAGGGCATACCGGTGCTTTTCATTCCTGGTAACGCGGGCAGCTACCGCCAAGTAAGACCGATCTCTTCAGAGGCAGCGCGATACTTTCACGATACCCTGCGGATGGATGGTCATGCCATTGCAGATGGCAAGCGACCGCTAGATTTCTTCACGGTGGACTTCAACGAGGAGCTCATTGCCTTCCACGGACAGACTCTCCTTGATCAAGCCGAGTATCTCAACGAGGCAGTAGCATACATTCTGTCTCTATACCACCAACCGCAGCGCTCATTGCGTGAGCCTGGACTTCCGGACCCAAAGTCGGTCATCATACTTGGTCATTCGATGGGTGGTGTGGTAGCCAGGACAATGCTACGAATGCCAAACTACCAGGAGAAGACAATCAACACAATTATAACACTATCTGCACCACACGCGAGACCACCAATCTCATTCGATCCTGCCATGGTCGAGACGTACAACGATGTCAACACATTCTGGAGAGATGCTTACTCCGGTTTGATTGCCGGCCAGAACCCCCTAGATGATGTCACCCTAGTCTCTGTCGCCGGTGGCGGACTCGACACTATGATCCCATCGGAATATACAAGCCTGACCTCACTTGTACCTGATACACATGGTTTCACTGTGTTCACGTCAAGCATACCCAATGTATGGACTGGGATGGACCATTTAGCCATTATGTGGTGTGATCAATTCAGGAAAGCCCTGGTCAAAGCAATTTTTGATGTGATTGACGTGAGGCGGCCGGGGCAGACGCGCAGTCGGCCTGAACGGATCCGAGCGTTCAGGAAGAGGCTCTTGACAGGTATGGAGCCAGTAGTCGAGAAAGGACTATTGGAGAAGGAGCCAAACTTCTTCCTCACCTTGGAGCACAGCTCTACTGCGATCATGTCGCACGGCGAACGGCTTGTACTGCGGTCTCTTGGTGACGCAGGTACGACAAGGGCACACGTAATGCCTGTGCCCGCGCAGCCCTTCGTTGAAGGCAGCAAGTTCACGCTGCTGACAGATCAGACTTTGGATGCTGGCGACGAAGAAGGCACTTTGTCAGTACTGCTGTGCAGCGTGTTTCCGCCGCCGAGCGGCTTCTCCGTGCTATCCTACGCCATCAACCTGGACTCCACAGGCAACTCAGCAGGATCTACGCGGCTTGCCTGTAAGAATGCCGCGTCGGATGTTTCGTTGCTCCCAGCTTCCACCGACACCTCGGTCAATGCGTTCGACAATGCGAAGCCCTTCTCGTATCTACAGTATGACCTCCACACTATTGCCGATTACCAGTTTGTGGCGGTGCTCGAAAAGGCAAAAGAGCGTCAGCCTGGCTGGGTGTTCGCAGAGTTCAGCCAAGCAGCAGCGGCATCTATCAAAGTCAACAAGGGACATCACCAGATCCTCATGAGTGGTCTCAAGGTCAGACTGCCGAAGCAAAGACCCATGATGACAGAGATCAAGATTCCGGAGGTACACTCGACTTTGTTCGCCTATTCGCTCCAAGTCAAGCAAAAGAAGTGCGACAAGTACGATTCAAGCTTCGCGCCATTCATGCGTCAGTATATCGCTGAGCCATACGAGTCGAAGTACTTCGTCAACACCAAAGGTGGCAACATTAATGTGCATGGCCTGTCACCATACATGCCACCTCCGTTGCTGGGCGGAGGCGCCACTGAAGGCCTGTCACTGCAACTCTGGACCGATCCGACCTGCAACTCGACTGTTGAGGTCACGCTCAAGGTCGACAAGCTCGGCAGCGCCGGAAAGCTGGTGATGAGATACCGCACTGTTTTTGCGGCATTCCCCTTGCTTGTGGTTGCGCTCGTGCTGCGAAAGCAATTCAAAGTCTATGACACAACAGGCGTGTTCATGAGCTTTACGCAAAGCATGGACCAGTGCATCAGAACATCGCTACCCGCCATTTTTATTGCATTGACGTTCTTCGGCATCGCAGTCTCAAAGTCTAGCCACAGCATTTGGACTCGACACCTGCTCAGCACGTCGACCGGCACATCGGAGCAGACCATCGACTTTACCATCAACGACCTTATGCTGGGAACCTCAGATCCGTTCTTTTGGTTCCTCGTTCCACTATTTGCCATCATCTCTGTTGGCGTTTGCATCACCATGAACTATGTTGTGCTTATTCTGGAGCACCTCTGTGCGTTGATTTTCTCGCGCGTTCGTGCATGGACGCAAAGAACGGTGGAAGACCCTAGAAAAAATCAAGCCACTGGGCCAATGACTCCGACCCAGCGGCTTGTCACCACTGGCATACTGGTCTTGCTGGTCGTCACGGTTATCCCATACCAGTTCGCTTATATGGTGCTCTGCGTTGTACAGGTTGCTACATGCATTCGTGCACTAAAAGGCGCTCAGGACACCCAGTCTGCTCAAAGCTACAACTTTTACAACTACACCCACTCGATGTTAGTCCTGATGCTCTGGATTCTGCCTATCAATATGCCGGTTCTGGTCGTCTGGATACACAACCTAGCCGTACACTGGCTAACGCCGTTTTCGACACATCATAATCTGCTATGCGTGCTCGGCTACATCTTGCTGGTTGAGATGATGGGCACCAACAACATGATACCCCGGGTGACGAGTCGGTAAGTACATTTGTGCAGCTGTTCAGTTCATGAGCAGAATGCTAACTTTTCACAGCAGCATTCGCCTCCTCACCAATACCATAATGTTCATATTCGCCATCTACGCCGCGGCATACGGCGTCACTTACGCGTACATGATGCATTACTTCGTCAATGCGCTATGTCTGTGGTTCTTTGCCATCCATCTTTCAAGTGGGCCGGTCTCGCTGGCGAACCTGGTGCGGTACATGACCGCAGCTGACAGCTCCTCATCATCAACGACAAGCAAGGGCAAGAAACGACCTTGACAGACCAACGATATACCTCCGAGCTCACCGGCATACGGCAACTCTGGGCCCTTTCCAACATCATAGACGGCAGTCAACCGGACTGGAGGTTCTGGCGAAATATCATGAATTACTGATTGCGACTTTGCATTTTGCTCACGGCTTGGCGACTTGTGCGGCATTTCTCAGCAAGCAAGGCATCAGATGGGACGGGAGGGCTTTGTATATACCTCATGCTCTAGACCCGGCACCGGAAATCCAGTAGTAAATAATGAGTAATATGTTATTCAGGCATGGCAAGCCTTCACCGTGGGATTGCGCGCGAGCTGTGTGACATGATCTCGCGGCCGGAGATCAAGCGTTGCCTGTGTACAGCGCAGTGCATGCCTTTCAGGTACGGCAACCAGGAAGCGTTTAATCAGTAGCCGAGAAGAACAACATCTCTCTTGCCTTAATGCAGCTTTGCTACTCCTCCGAACCCACGTGACGATACCCCAAATACAGGATCACTTTGCGAGCCCCAATCGCGCTTGTCCAAAGGATCTCGGACACACCACTTACTTCCTGGTCCGCTCAAGGTCCCACAAGACTGCATCCTCGAGCTGAGTACATACCTGGTCCGGACTGCACACTCGTCAGCACGCCTGGCAGCTCTGCTGATATAAAACAGGCTGAGCTTGCTTGGCTTTCCCTCACGCATCCGCAGCCACAACCTCCCCATCTCGCTCCAAGTGTGCCTTCTCCACAGCCTCCAGTACCTGTTCCGTGTCTTTGTTCCCAATGGCACCTGACTTCTGCCGTAGCTCGATCTGTCGCCGCACCATCTTCTCGTCGAACCCTAAATGTCCTTGCGATGAGAAGAGTCGATCTCGAATGTACAAGCCTTGGATCTCGATATGCTCAGTGGGTGCCCAGAGGTGGACCTTTATACCCTTATCGATAAGGCCCGTGGTCTCTGATGATGGTACTGTTGTGACATGATCCCGGTGCGTCTGGTGCACGGCAAGTGTCTTATCGTTCGTGATGAACAGTTCTGGCCGACGGGCGTCAAGTCCATCAACGTGTGTGATAGCTCCCATCGCTGTCCTGGACTGGGCTCTACTTTGGCTCCCAGCGTACGAGCCAGAAGCTGATGCCCAAAACAGACCTGTAAATGCGTAGTCAGTCAACAGATCTCGAAACAAGGCAGAATATTATGCTTACGCCACTGAACTTCATGTCGGGTCTACTCTGCCACATTCCCTGTATTAGTTCGCGAAACTGGGCTATCCACGGATCATCGCCGTGTGCATCGTACATTGATCTCGTGATAAGCACGGCATGAACATCTGCGGAAAGCTCAGAAGCGTGGGGGACGTGGCCGTGGTGGCCATGCTCGGGATCGTCAACGACGAAGTGTTGATCAAGTTCTACAACAAGTGGCGGATCGTGGCTCTCACCAGCTCTTGTGAATAGGTGAGCGAAGATGTCCGCAAAGCCGCCTTTCTCGTGCTGAGTGTCCGGGTGAGGCTCGTCCGTTTCCAGCACCAAAATCTTGACGGAGTCTTTAGGGATCTTCCTTACGTGGTCCCAGGAGTTCTTCGAATCGAACGATGAAACCACTCAGCCGGTCCAGCGGGTGTCTCTTCCGCAGAATCAAAGTCTCTTCGAATCTTCTGTCTATGGCCACGCCAGAGTACCGGCCGTCTTTGTGCTGTCTTGGATGAGGCATGGTGCCCAGGCCTCCCACACATGATGACGATTTATGCCAAATCTACGCCTTGTCTTTGTGTGACGCTGGCCGCGCCTGAAAGATCTAGACGTAAAAAGAATTTCGTGACAGCAACCTCTCCACGAGAATGTTTCGAGGGCCAAACGATGATGAATGGCGTACCGTTCTTGGCAGTGTGTGTGGTCTCCACAGGGCCCTAGTTCGTTGTAGACGCGGCAGTGTCGTTGAACTCATCCATAGAAACCACCTGAGGGCATACTTAGAGCGATCTTCATCGCTGTTTTTGAACCAGGATGAGCTGTTTCTTGATCTCATACTTTTTTTTCTGGTGCTAGCGAGTCCGTGTCTTGGTAATGTGCATCGTGTCTGCGAGTAATCGCGAAATCTGTTGGATAGTCTCTAACAGTGTCGGTGGTCGTCCAGAAAGAAAGCATGGCATTTCCTGGTTGATACTGTTGCTGCAGCTTTGCTTCGCAGGGTTGCCATGCAATTTGGCGAAGGAACCTGTCTGGACTGTCACTGAGTGCCGATGCGATCTGAATGTCGTGGAAGTCTTACGCATGAGGTGGATGCCATACTCTCGCCGCTGGCTCCTCCAACTTGACACACGGATCCGCCTTTACATGACTACCACCTTCTGCTTGGTCGATACGGTCTGCTAGCTCCGTCGAGGACCCGGAGAGTTCAGTGAGCTGTTCCATTCCCAGCTCGTCACAAAGTTGCACGACAATCCAGGCATGTAGGCGGAACAGATCTACTATCATATGCGGTGCATCTTGCCGGAACCCTTGCTCCCCACCTTTCATCTCTAGCATTCGTTGGAGACCTGGTAAATGTACCCTGAGGGCGGTCTCTCTATTTCCGAGGAAAAATTCATGAAACAAAAGTCTCGCAATAGCGATAAGCGTCGGGGTGCTGAGTCTGCGATCTGGGTCGTCCAATGCATTGTTGATTTCTCGGCAGAGTTCTGCCCTGTAAATCGATGGTCAGTGCATGTGCTGTAGTCAGCGCGAGACTTATGCCACCATAACGTAGCTAGAGGTCGCTCTGCAACCCAGTGTCCCATCAAAGCCTTGCTAGTAGGACTTGCTGGCTCGAACATGCGGCCATATTGTGGCCAAACCAGCTCTCGGTCATCGCATCAGTGACTCCACAAGGGTGACCTACTCTACAAAAAGACGGCGTCTGGTGCCCTGCCCTGCGTTTTGGTAGGCGTTCGTTATACCAGCCAACAGCTCGACATAGTATATCGTAGGGTCGGTTATCGATGCCCGCTGCATCCAGGACTGATAGTCGTGATATTTAATGCCTGTCATTCGCTCGATGTCTGTCAGGTCCCAGTACTTCGGGTACGCATCATTATTCCCTGACGGCCGAACGATCAGTAGCTACTTCGGCATTAGTGGAAAACACGAAGCGCAGCTTACAAGCGTCGAACGCGTCGGCATGCCACGGTTCATGCGGTACTGGAGCGTTCGCAAACAACGTCGACAATCTCTTTCCCAGCGCATCCCGTCTGACCGCCGCGTCGATCTCGTCCTGCGCGACCGTCGAGGCGCTACGAAGCCTTTCGCGTTCAAATTTGAGCTGCTTGCTGATAGATCCTTCCTTGCGGGGAGTGTACCGAGGGACGAGGACGTTGAACTGGCCCTCCGATCGCGACAACTGTAGAGGCAATGTTGATTTCAGACGGCATTCATGGGTATGGAATGCTGCTCTCGATCGAATCCTGTGACGAAGTGACGGCTCAACCACGTCGTTTGGATTCTGTAAGTTGACAAATGTAAGCTCTGATCCGGGATACATTTGATGTGCAAGCAGAAGACAGCAAGTGCCGAATCTGGCATACGCAATACCCGCTTTTGGCAACTGGTGGCTCCACAATGCTACGTCGGGTGCATGAATCCTTCGAGGCGTAGTTGGTCTCGCAGATCAGGTACTTTGTCGAGCGTGACTTTTGGTTTGCATGGCACCTAATGAGAAAACTCCAGACTTGGGCAAGATAAGAGAACCGACGTACGGCTTTCAGCCCGAGAAGTTGATCGTCACCGTACTAATCCACAGATCAGGCTTAGTGTAAAGCGCCAGGATGATGCATGAATAGCAGGTTTTAAGGGTGATATAACCTAATGAAGCGTTGTAATTACTTACTTTTAGGAGATAAGGTTAGGTACCTAAATTATAGGAATTAAGGGTTTCTTATTAAAAGAAGACTTATATAAGTACCTTAAAAGTACTACTACTTATAATAAATATAATTTTTTATATCCTAATTTCTAGACTTATACCCTTGTTCTAGACTTTTAAATCTAGTAAGCTTATAGTTATAAGCCTAAGTTAAGTAACTCGGGTCTCTATATAGTATTATATATATCTAATAGTCTAATTTAAGGGATATAATAGATTTAAAATAATACCTTTAGGACTATCCGTCTACTACGATAATTAAGGAACTCGATTACTATAATCCCTTAAAGTTTAATAACTTCTATCTTTAAACTTAGGTAAAGGTAGTTAGGCTAGACCTATAGAAGTATATAGAGGGTAAGTACTTAGTATTATAGTTCGGGTTAAGCTACGACGGTACGCCTAACTATTAGCTATAGAGATTACGTACGCCTTACGTAATCTATATAAGATTACTCGCTTACTAGCGACTTAGTAATTCGAGATTACTCGCTTACTAGCGACTTAGTAATTTGAGATTACTCGCTTACTAGCGACTTAGTAATTCGAGATTACTTACTTACTAGTAACTTAGTAATTCGAGATTACTCGCTTATTAGTAATTAAGTAATTAAAGCTAAGACTAGTAATGTCTCCTTTATATTTAGGAACGCTAAGAATCCCTTACGGCTTTAAAGCGTTTAACTTACTATTTAATCTTACTATTTAGAATATAACCTTACCTAACCGCTACCT